>VURO01001001.1:21148-31268 GCA_015108175.1 Pelvicachromis taeniatus
CTTCACTGAGCCTGTCGTTTCATGTGTAATATACAGTATCAGGTTTACTTAAAGTCACGTGAAAGTTCATAAAGGAATAAATAAAGTCATTTTCCTGTAAAGGATCAGGCTTGAGATTGTTAAACTGTTTGCCAGCTCTCTCTGCTGACCACCACTATAAACTACCTGTATTCAGGCTATTGAGAACAAACTCAGTTGACACGAGTACGTGAAGAGGTCATAATCTCACGTGGTGTCATTACATCACTCACGAGTATACGACAGGTTTGTTTCCAGTGTCTGTATTCTGACATTTTTGGAAATGAGTGTACCAGAATTCAGACAGAGCTCCTGCAGACTCAGCTCTCTCCATAACAAATGAGTAACCATCAGTGGTTAGTCACTGCATCACATGCTGCTTTCTTAAAGACAGCATAGAGGAGCAGAAATTGTAAAGGTATGCTCGTCTACTGTGAGTTGATTTTTCTTCGACCTTCAGCACAATTCTGCCTTAGAGTTAAATCAGCAAACTATTTGAACAATTTGGCCTCAATAAAAATCTTGTGGGCTGGATTCTTGACTTGTAAACTGACAGGATGCAACTAACGGATAAATCAAATGTGCGTATTATTATCTCACTGTTATTGTTTATCCCGTGCACAGACATGTGGCAGAGCGGGTATGAAAACCATTTTAAAGTATGCAGATGACTCTGCTGCTGTTAGTTGGCTCCAGGATGATGAGACCGATCACAAGCTGGTCATTGATGATTTCATGAAATCTACTATTTTCAAAAATTGAAGATAAATGTTCTGATCATTGATTTTAGAAAACGTACTCATACGCATATGTTTACACCCATCATCCATTTAAATCCTGAAAAATTAAATGATACTAGAAAATTCAAATTTAAAAAAAGTATTTATTGAACTATTTTTGAAAAAATTAAATATAATTTTGCATATATGAGCTGTCATTTGTTTTAATTAGCTTTTTGTATTGTGTAATTTTATTCCCCAAAACACATCTATCAAATATGCTACACTATGGGTTAAGAGGGAATATCTTCAGTTTAATACATTTCTTGGAATAATTATTGATTCAATAAACTGAAGCTGTGTGTAAAAAACAAACAAACTCCATCATCTGTCATATTTGCACAGTGATGAAGCCACGATGAGTTTATTGCATCATGCTTTTATTGAGGCTGTTTTGCTCTTTTCCTCAGTGTCATATTTATCTATAAAGAACAGAAACTCACTGAATCAAATGGACTAACGGGCTGACTGGTGAGCCACGTCCGCAGCCACGTTTTGCATTGTGAGTTTCAGTTTCTTTCTCCTGGCAAAGGCTCCGAGTCCCAAAGTGCAGAACAACGTGGTTGAAAACAAAACAAAAAAAGCTTTGTTCCTGCAGCGATAACTCATTTATACGAATGGTAGTATAGTTATTTTAAAATCCTACATGCTGCTGTGTGGATCCTCTGCTATTGTTTATGTCTTCATTATGTTGCATTGTGCTTATCTGCTGTTCATGTGTTTCGTAAATATGCGTGTGAGAATGGATTACCTACTTACTGCATACCATACCTTCCTACATGCACAAATAACGTAACCTGAACCCAACCATTTGGAAGTAACTAAGTTTGCCAGACCTTAATATTTCATATCTTTAAACTTCTCCATACTCCTACTTTACTGAACTACATTTCTGTTATATCAGACAGATGAAGCTACTAACCCTTTAATGCAAAAAATACATTTACTGATCAGTGCAACAGATCTTCCCTTCTTTATCTTTCCTACTTCTTAATCATCTCCAGATCCATCAGGTTTGACTTCTAACTGTGCTAGTAAAATGCGGTTTAGACGCTGCTACACCAAATAACTCCATACAAAATTTTAAAAATCACTCGCAGGAACATTTTTTGTCAGAGGACTTTGAAGCCTGCATGGTTTAAATGGTTAATTCAAGCCTCTGGATAAACAACCAGTTTTTCAACCCTGAGTTAAGATTTTGTTTTCCTTTTTTTTTTTTTTTTACGGTTTAAAAGGTCAATAGTGATTTTCCATTCATCAAACAATATTTAGCACAACTCAGTATTTCTTCTATGACAAAAGCTGCCCAGCAGCCAGTTTGCAAGTTTTTAAAAATGCATTTTTAATAGGAAAAGGATGCTTTTAATACTTTCCAGTCTGGCAGTGATTCTCTTTGACAGGGTTGGATTTAAATCTCAAATATATCATAACACGCTTTGAGAATGAAACAGGATGTCTGTTATCCTAAATGAGCTAAAACAACAAATAGATGACAGCAAAGTATTCTCTAACACAATAGAGACCAAAATAATAGACTAATGGAGACTGAAAAAAAATCATTGGTTGCAGATGTCACTCAAGGATAAATGGCGCTCAGGCACACCATCGCTTCCTTTTCCTCTTTCCCACATACTTCCTGTTTTTAAACCGCCTTTCAAGGAATGTGTGAGTCATGCAATTTACAACAGGTTATCATATCATCTTCCTTAGGATCCTTTATGTATCGCATCTATTTACATACATGGTCAGTGAGTGGATCTTCAGTCACTCAATCTGTCTGTGGCTCCTGCTGTCAAATATCATCGACCTTCTCTGTGGCTGGTAGAAGCAGCTGGTTGATGTTTCCAGTCTTTGTCCACTTTTTGGGATAGTCATTTTATTCTGAAGAGCGATCCCCTCTGGTGTCCTGAAATTTTCGGCCATCTCTTTAGAAAAGACATTCACTGCTGACGCATCATTCAGGCTCTTGATGGGTGAAAGGAGCTTGCTGTCATCCCCCGACGTTGGATAGTCCATGATGGGAAAAGGAGGGCTGAGCAGGATAAGACTTTGAGGTCTCTGTCTGTTCCTAAAGGACGGTCTTTGTAAGAGGTTCCCTCTGCTGGGTCTGGGACAATCCACAAACACTTCCAGGTTTGGTTTGTGTCTCCTGGTTATCACAGGCAGTTCTGGAGTGGATGAGATCTTCAAAGACTCAGCAGATTTCTCAGCACTTGGCTGCTTTTGGAGTATGGGGGCCGGCTCTTTATTCTCCAGCTCCTCCTTTAGGTCAGACACGCTCGGAGGTGGTGCAGCATTGCTTTTCTCTGCGCTCACTTTAGGATTCTCCTTTTCTTGTTCCTTCAGTTTGTCAAATTCATTCTCAGGTCTGCAGTGAGGTATCTGGCTGTACTGCACCTTTGGGGGGATGACAGGGACGGCTTTGGCCTGGCACGTTTTTATCATGAAGGCTGTCCGCACAGAGGACACGCTGACCGGGGCCGAGTTTCGCCGGAGAGGTGCCTGCCGATCGTTCAGAAACAGCTCCAACTCCGAGGGCAGCCCATTGTTCACAGCTCCAGATGAGGCCATTAACCCTCTCTGACAGGATGAAACCTCTGATGAAGTACGGTTTTGCTGATTAGAAATGTCTCTGATATATCTATGACCCAGATCCAAGTTAAGCGAACAGGGCCTGTGTTTAGAAAAGCATTTCTCCTCCCTTTTCTCTGAAGCTGCTGCCTCATACGACATTTGTCTATTAAACCTCTGAGATGACGCTGTGTTCTTCGGTTTTGTTGTGCTGCACTTTCCCGTTTGAGGTTGTGCTGTGCTATTGCTGTTCACGCTCGACCGAGTAGGTGCTGAAGGCACGTACATCCATGTTGTTTCTGGTTTGCTGTTTGTAGTCTGAAGAAGGTTTCCTGAACAGCATTCGGTGCTCCTAACGAACTTGTTGTTCTCAGCTTGAGGTGACGAGCTCTTCTCCGCCTCTGAGCTCAAAGTTTCCCCGTGTGAGCTGAAGGGTGACAGGTGGTTAAATAAGTGCTCCACATCAGGTGAGTGGAGTGGGCTCGTAACCCACTGCTTAGTGGAGCTAATATCCTCCCAGGGCTCCACCAGGTCCAGGTCCTCAGAAGTCCCTCCTTCATCATCGTCAAGGTTTGGCAGCTCCAGTGTGTTACGTTTCTCCTCCAAACACACCGAAAGCCTCTGAGGGATCTCCAACTCAGGAATCGCACTTTTCTTTGCTCCATCATTGAAGGCATTTTGGTTCTCCTGAGGAATTTCACATTTGTGAGATTTCCTCTCTATATTATCTGCAATCACATGGACATCCTCAATTCTTAAGTGATTTCTGACTTGCTCTGAACTGGCTTCCTTTGGACAAAGCTGGCTCTGCTTGGTGTAAACTGGGTCATCTTTGTTTAAGGGTGTGATTTTAAGCTTTAGTTTCTTCTCTTTCTCATCCATCGTGTCAGTAGGGGGTGTATTTTTGTGAAGAGACAGTAAGATGTCTGATTCTGAAGGCTGCTTCTTTGCAGAGACTTTACAATCACTCAGAGAGGTATTTGAAGACTGCTCTCGACATAGCAAAGACAGAGATGGAGAGCTGCGACTGCGCTTTGCCTTTACATCCATTGTTAACTTAGTGTTCACACAAGTGCTTGTTGAGACATTAACTTGTTTAACATTGTCGTCCAGCAGGTCAAATTCGGGTTCAGTTATTTTCAGTTCCTGGTTTAGGTCAGACCACAGGTCTTTGCCAGTAGAAGATCTCTTATCCTGAGAAGTTAGAAACAGTAAGCAAGCAAAGATTAGCAAAGAGTAACAAATTACAGCAAATTTACATGAGCCAGAACAACTGGGTTACCACACTAAAACCTTTCAGGTATTTTAAAGCAGCGTTATTTGGTCTAGTTAGTTATTTTTGAAAAGTTACATGAACCAGGGTTTAAACCCGAGTAAATAACATGAAGCAAAATGCAAATAATTCTAGCAAGTAAAGTACTTATTGTTTAAAAAAAAGAAATTCACAAATTATTATGGAGTGCTAAGCTTGAATCGTAATAAAAGATAACATTTGTAATCGATATAAAAGATGATTTACCAGTAGATTCTCTGTGGGCAGGTTGTGCAGTTCTTTCCCAGAAGATGGCGCTGCATCTTTGCCTTCTCTTGCATTTGCAAGGGAGTGCAATTCCAGTTGAGAAATATTCCTCTCTCCTTGACCGTCTTGGACCATTTCTTTCCTTATATCTGAATAAAACATGTTTATTTTGTTTCCATTGTAACCGGTTACACAAGTATGACTTTAGATGTGAGCAACAATTCCCCCCCAAAAAGGAACATGGCCTTACCTTGTGGCGATACCCTGGTGGTCACCTCCTCTACGTTATTCTTCTCTGCTCTTTCCTGCTTCTTCCGTTCCAGTTGGGGGAAAGTGTTGCTCTTTCCACTGTTGCCGATTTGCTCTGAAGTCTCTTTGCAGGGTTTCTGAGTTGCCTTGTCCTTGGTGTGCCCTCTGCATGGCGTGCTGTTAGAGCTGATAACAGCTGACACACGCAGAGGTACAGACACAGCAAAAGGCTCAGATATGTTGACGGCTCTGCGCTGATGCCTCGGCGAAGACTCCAGTGGGAAGAAACTTCCTGGGAAGGATGGTCGGGAGGAGCTGTTGTGCGAGGAGGCCGAGTACAACATCCTCCTGTTTTTTGGGGAGGTGGGCTTGTAGCCACTGAGGTCATCACCTTTAAACACCTTAAGCTGCTCTGGCAGGTTTTTATGAGGGGGCTCAGACCCCTTCTGGTTCTCGCTGACATTCCAGCCACCCGTTGCCCCCCCAGCTTTCTTCCCTTTAAACTCCCAGTTTTGATCCTGTTCGCTGATGTCACAGAGCGAGTCGGATCCCAGCGTCCTGGATTTTACATCCGGAATGAAAATGCTGCCTGGTCCACCAGCTGGACTATTGCTTCCTGTTCTGTCATCATCTGCAATTCAAAGTCCAAAAGTGATAAACATTAGTATAAGAAAATGTTGTGCCCTTTTACACACATGATTTCTGAGAACTACTAAGAGAAAATTATTGCTAATTAATTAATTTGCTAAATTAAAACAATCCAATGATTATGCAGTTTGTTTCAGTTCCATGCAAATAATTATAGGTTTATGCCCCACCTGTGTACAAGGACTCCATGCTCCTGGATGGACGGAGAGCAGCTTTTTCTGTAAAGTAGCAAAAAAGAAATATTAAATTAACACTAACTAACATAGGGTGGATTTTCATTTTAAGGCCTGCATTATTTTTAAACATCAGTAAAGGAAAATAATTTTGTCCAACTGCTTCTAAGTTGCTTGGCTGTTCTTGTTAACCTGTCTCAGAGTGGTGGGAACGATGTGTATATTTAGCTATTTTTCCTTCAAATAGTTCTCCCCTGTCGGAATCTTTACCTGTCATTCCCTGCGCTCTTATGAGCACACTACCATTCCGGCTGAGTTTTCCCTTTGGGTCCAAAGACCTTCCGATGTTAAAGATAGACTTCCACTTCTTTGATTTCCCAGAAAACTTTCTCCTGACAAATGAAAAGAGAAGATTAAGCTCAGTGGCATCTGTCACATGTCACAGTATCACAGCAATTTAAACGCACAAATTTCCCCACCATGAGATCAATAAAGTCTTATCTTATCTTAAACACACATGATGCTGAGCCCAGATCTTACTTGTTGTCTGATATGTCTATGACGGTGTGATAGAGAGTTGCCGTGCTTGTATCAGGCAAACTGTTCTCTCGCTGGCGTTCTTTATGGAGAGGGTGGTCTGGACTTAAAGAGCGAGCCTGAGCTTCTTCCAGACTCATCAATTTCATTGGCCCACACTGGCCACTGATGGGGAGCGTGGCATACTTCTCCCCACACTTCAAAATCGGTCCTGGAGAAATATAAAATGTTGTTTTTTGCGCTGATAACAGAGAAAATGCTTCAGCTTCACAGTTGTCCTCACAAAAGAAGTGTCATACCTTCTTTGACTCTAATTTGTTCACTGCTGAAGATCTGATCTGCGTGGCTTAAAATAAACTCAACCACCGACTGTTGTATCCGCACCTCCTGGAAAGCCATGTCTCCATTACCAGATGAAGCCTCAATGTCTTTAGATCTGAAAGAGGAAATAAAAAAATAAATGTTGAAACCCAACAGTAAAAACTTGCACTGACACTTGATGGCATATAAATGTGTCTCGACCACATCTAAACTCACCTCAGCAGATTTGGAGCCCACACCAAGGCCAGGTTACGTGTATGCATGTTTGTTTGGGTGCTCAAGGTAGCGAGGTGGGACAAGTGCTTTGCAAGGTACTCCAGAGTTCTAAGGATAGGTGAAAAATAATGTTTTGACACTTATTTAAACATGATTAATCAAACACAGTAAAGAGTTTGTCAGCAGGACGACCGTCACATCGAATAAAGTTTAAGAAGTTAAAGGTTCACCTGAAGTGAGCAGTCGGCAGTTCTCTGATGACCTTCTGAATGTGTAAAAGTCTCTCATGATTGTCCTGGACTGAGACCACTTCCTGCATGCGAACCACACAAAATAATTCATGTCAGCCTAATTTTTATTATATTAAAAAAATTGTAGCATTCATCATTACTCAGAGAAATCCTTAATATATATCTGCAGAACCACTTACGTTGCTCTGCACTAAAATAACACTGAACTTTTTTTTTTTTTAATAAAAAAAAAAAAAAATTTTTTTTTTTTTTTTTTTATCCTAGATTACAAGCGATAGGATTAATGTAATAATTATCTGTAGGGTAAAAAAAAATCCAGCTGTCAAGGCTGTTAGCCCTGCTAGACAGGCATAGGTTGGAAACTCATTGGAGCTTCTAACAGCTGAGCGTTTATAAGTCATGTTAAACTCAGTCAAAGAACAAATACCTAAAAATAACATGTTTTATGCAAATGAAGGACCAACTTTTGCAACCTGAAAGCAATTTAGCACCAACTTTGTTCTTTTAAAGAAAACAATAATGTTTTCTAAAACTGTTCTTATGATGTTTTTAGTGCACCGTGCGAAGGGCATATTTTTCCTAAAACACTGGAGTCTCGCAGTTTTTCAGGAACCAGCGGCACGAAATGTATGAATGCCAAGGTATGCAAATGCCCCGTGAAAGTACACAGAACACAGGACAGAAAATATGATCCTGGTCTTAGAGTTTGATATTCTTGTTTCCTTCTTTCCTACTTTCTTGCCTGCATTTTAAGGTTCTGAGCTAAAAATCTGAATTTATGAAGACGTGATTTCACTTTAACTGTGTTTTTGTGACTTCGACAGTGCCACAGACAAGTTGTTTTTCATCTTTAAATCAAGCTTTTATAATGGGTAACACATTTTTTTGGAAGTGGTCATGGTTGTCATTACTGTAAAATTACAGCTGTTATAAACATGAAAAAGTCTTTATGAATAGTGTCATTAGGTCAAAAAATACAGTTTAAATGCAAATCAGCCAGTATGAAGCTGATATCTGCTAATTGTACCCTTTTCTAAGGGGTCTCTCTCTGAGTAATGATGATCGTGCAGTCAAACCACTTCTGTGTCACACAGGATCCCCCCTCCCCCATCACGACAGCAGATGTGACTTGAATGTACTCACGGTGAATTTGCTGTAAAGCTCATATGTGAGCAGAGGATTGGGTAGCTCCCTGAAGTACAGCTTACATAAGGAACCCACACAGTGGATGTCCTGGAGGTACACTTCCTTTGTAAGGTCAGGGCACGCCTCAGAACAAAATTCCTGCCTACACACAAGCACACACACACACACACACACACAGACTTAGCTGAATGCTTGGATTGTTTAACACCCCGGCTAACTACTGTTGCAGAATGTAGCTGGTAAGATTTAAGTCTATTCAGTCGACTTGTGTTATTTTTGGGGAAAAAATCACCAACAAAGCTGCTAAAAAAAAGCAAAACAGATCTAAGGAAGCACTTGCATATTGCAGATGATTTACCGGTATGTGTATTGTTTGTTTCAGAAGGATACATACACCAGTAATTGTTCAGAGAAGCTGAATATAAACAGAAGTGATACATACAGACCATCGGGATCAGTCTAAGGTTTTAAATCATAACTCTTACATGTCATGTCTAATTGGTGCAAACCTTGAAAAAGGCATTGTATGATTACCTGAGACGCTGGATATTTGAGGTAACCCCCGACAGTCTGTAGATCCCGTCCACAATCCCATGCTTCTCAATAAACTCTGCACATTTCTTCAGGACCTGAGGAACTTCATTAAAGAAACACAATGTTAATCGTAGAGAAACCTGAACAATTACACTTCATCGTTTTTCAGCTATATATGCACATCGCATTACTCTTAAAAGCAAGGTTAGGAAATTGCTGTACATTTAACGTTTCAGCAGTAACAATGCATATACGGTCGACTTCATGGTATGTGGTTTGTTCCACCATGACTGTTTTCGACTCCTTGGGGCTGGTGATTGTAGGTGGACAGGAAGTTAAAAATGGTTTGTTTGTTTCAGAGGAAAGTTGACACACCCAGTCCTTGTAGCTGGGATTACTTACGACATTTCCTCTAATAGAAAACAGCTTTTGAAATGTTACCACTGACCTGCGCAGCTTTCTAAACGACAGCACATCACCTTCTAAACACAACTATGTCTTGCGCCACTATTTTAAAACCTTATGAGATTAGACTGCGGCTTTCCAGTGTTTGTTGAACCACATGATTCGATCACAGCTTCAGTTGATCAAATTATGAAAATAATGATTGATTGCACTTCCTGGGACAGCTTACTCTTGCTTTGACAGACTTCTGAGTGATGGAAATCACCTCCAACATTAAATCAGATTTAGCATCATTTCTGAGTATCACACAGATCAGCAAACTGCTGTCAATAATTATTATCATTAGTTAACTGTGCATTAATGAAGGTTCCAAGCATGTGTTTATTTGTCTTACTTAAAGATAAAAGAATATAATTAAGGCATTATTATTTTGAATGAGTATTTAATGTTCCCATGCTGACATACACGTCTTAAAAGTATATTGCTACATGTGACTGAAAGTCAGTCCCCCAATTACTCCATTGGGGGACTGATGTGTAACAATATATTGGATGTGCACTGGTGTAAAGGTTTGCTGATATTAGCCTGTCAGAAAACCTTAGTGGCAGGTGTTTAACTGTTTAACTGTGTCATGTCAGTTTTTTCCTGGCTAAATTGTCAGTTAAAATGTGACAGGAAACTGAAAGCAGTGTCGGAACTGGTGGTAGTTTTTTTTTTTTGGGGGGGGGGGGGGGGGGGGGGGGTATGTGATTT
>VURO01001001.1:31288-48679 GCA_015108175.1 Pelvicachromis taeniatus
TAGTTCCTGAAGAATTGCTTTTTTATGGATACTTCATATATACACATTTGTCATTGCTGCAACACTATGTTAGTAGGCTGAGTACAACCTTAAAGAATAGGCCATGAAATACTTTAATAAAAAATTGTGAAGTTATTGTGTTATGTTGTAAAATAAACGCACTGTCCCCAGACTCTTTTTTTTAAGTTCTCTACAAAGTTTAGTCTTTATACTTATCAGGTTCAACTACTTCCATATAGGTAGGAGAAATTAATATGATGCATCTTAAACATAGTCTGAGGAAATTAAAGGTTACATGCCAAATGGGAAGTCTACTTATATCTGCTAACTGGAAGGAGATCTTTTAGGACCAAAAAAAAAAAAAAGAAAAGAAAAGAAAGAAAGAAAGAAAGAAAGAATACCATGTTTTTCTTTGTCTGCCATAAAAGTAGGAATATAAAACAGCTTAAAATTTTTGAATCAACATTTAGGTTTTTTGGATATTGAATTTTCTATAATGTTTCAGGTTTTTTGTACAAAACGAATGATCTTGCAAACAAAGCACAGAACGCGTCCTCAACAAAAGGAATGCCTGAATATTACTTGCAGGAGTTAGTCTCTCATTCATCACCACAGACACCAACAATCTGCTATTTAAATCTCTTCCTTCTGACTTAATTGGACTTTTAATAGCATGCTTGTGGTTAAATTCTGGACGATGAGGCACTCTGGAGTTTCCATTTTGTGCCTCCGCGTTTCCCGACTTAGAGAAGATTTGTGCCTCTCGCAGAAGGACGAAGTGCAATTTGATTTTCATCTGTTTTATAACGAGGCCTCTGAAACAAGATTTGACAGCACACGGCAACAAATCAATACACAGCACTTTGTAAAGAACATGCATGTAAAATCAGTCTTGATTCAACTGAATAGTCTTAAATGTTTCATTAAACACTGAATGTGAGGCTCTTGTGTTGTTGGGCCCTACAAAACTCTACAAAAGTCCCCCAGCTCTTCTTTTTGTGAGCTTTTTTAAGTATATGTTACAGAAACTGTGCTGTTCATGGACCAAAAAGTACTTTTTTAAGATGCTGATATTTTACACAGGCAACATGAGAGGACGTTTCTTAATGTGAAAAACTGAAAAGAAAAACAGAATAAAAATGTAACTTACTTCATGTAAGACAGGAAGTGTGTGTTTTAATCTTTCTTGGTACCAAATCAATATTTATTCATTAAATAGTCTCAACAGTTATTTATCATTTGTTTTTTGATAGTTTTGGTTAAAGCATCTAAAAAAATGCAAAGGTTGAGAGTATTTTTCTGTCAAATACCATTATATTGTAGGTGTACAAGTGTGCTGAATGCATTATTGTCACTTGTGCACAGTGCTGTGCTTGATAAAGCAGTTTCAGCACTTAACCATACCAAGAAGAGCAATGCAGAAAACACTTACAAATGCATCAAAATACATAGGTTTTTGAGACTTTACTCAACTTATCATCTACGTTGTGTTGCTGTGAGTTTGCCGGTTGCTCTCAGGGGTATGTAGCTACTTTCATGGAGAGTCACTAAGAGTACAAAAGACCAATATGTCTGCTGCTTCCATGACATAGGAGTACAACCTATACCTCCTCCCTCACTTCCTGTGTTGAATGCCCCGCCTTGCAGTGTGTCCACTCTAACAGGTCATCTTTAAAGTTATCCTCTGCGTAGCTATTCATATCTGCATGTGGGAGGGGTTTTTCTTCACTCTTTTCATATTTAACATATGATGTCAAAACCTTGCATATGACGGTCGTGATAAAACAACGAGGATGACATAAATGGACACAAAAAAACCCAGGAAACTTATGAAACCCTGATTAGTTCAACACTTTGTTGAACTAATCAGGATGTCTTTGTTTCTGGTCTGTTTTTCTTGGCTCTTTATTTTCTCACATATGCAGGCAGCAGCAATCTTCGCTAGTTATTTGTCAGGCACAGAATTACTCATAGGAACTATAGTCACCATAGGAAACTGACACAAAAATGTAAGAGCCACACCCAACGTTGCAAATGACCATTTAATTTAGCCAGTGGGTGAATGAATGACCTTACTAAATGTAAAATACGTGGATACATACAGTGCATATATGTAACTGCTGAACAAAGACTGTGTTTGTTACATGAAGGAATGTTTTGTCTTTTACTCACACAGTCTTTGTGTTAAAATATCTAGAACAACCTATGAAACGACTAGTACAGCCTATTACCCTCATTATCTTCATTAGCCTCTATCCATATGGGATGTAATAATTAATAGGTGTAATTTCAGGTTTGGTAATAGCTCTGGTTCAGGAGAATCTGATTTCAAGGAAGCTATTTAAAAAAAGAAAGAAAAGAGTTTACCATCTTGTCCTGAATTCTGGAGATGTTCTATCAGGTCACAGCCGAACGCATTTTCACTTCCTTTCTTCTTGGTTTTCTGCTTAGTCCCTTTATTCTTCATGTGGATCCAGTTAGTAGTCCAGACGATTAAAGCAAAATGTACCTTGACAGCGCGCCGAATGATCCATAAGACCTTGAGAAAGTTGAGTTAGTAGATCAAAAAGCAGCCACATAGAAATCCCAGCAAACAGCTCCCAAAAAATCTGCATCCGCTCTCATTCTGTCTGACCACACTGCTGGAAGAGGAGAGGAGAAGTGACGTCACTTTTTTAAACTTGAAGTCCTTTAGAGTGTTGGTACTTCAACAGAAGACCAAACACAAAAAAGACATGGTGTGACTGTTGGTTCTCTCGGATGTGGCAGCCCACTGCATTATCTCTAAAAGCTCGGCAGAAACTGCGTTAGGATCCGTCGGTTTCCTGTTGTTTTTTTGAACCCCCAACCAGTCTCGCTCTGCTCCTTCTTTCTCCTCCTCTTTTCCTTCATTCCACACTGTCTCCTTTTTTTCACAGAATCTCTGTCACTAAGGTGAACATGCATCAAGAGGGGCAAGACCCCCCCATGAAGAATGGCCCAAGCTTTACACAGATTTCTCTATTTTCACAAATAAATACATTTACATAAATGTGTTGATTTGTGGCAGTAGTATGCCGGGAATTTTTTAAATGCTGAGACTATGCAAGGGGAGGGATGTGAAGTTGAGGGAGGGAGAACAGCTGACACTTGTGTTTCTCTCCTAGTTTAGTAATTGCTCTCCTCTTCTCCTCATTTTTTTTTTAATGTGCCCAAACTTGGAGCTAACGGGAAAGTTTCTCTCTGCCTTCCTGAATGCTCCCAATGTATACAGTTTCCTGTGCAAAGAGCCTGGGCTCGAAAACAAAAACAGACGGGTTCTGAAGGAAGAGGGAAGTGGGAGGCGACTGAAGTGAGGGCCTGAAGGGCACAGATGGGAAATGGGGAGGGGTGGCGTGACGAGATGGACAACACATGGTTCTTGTTACTAACTGCTACATATGTAATCTTTGTCTTTTTCAGCCAGAGTTCAGTTTCTGTTCAAACAAATAATGAATTAATGGCTAAAATCGACTGAGTCGTGTTAATTATGGACGATTTCTGTGTAATATTTTCCATGTAATACAGATACAATTGCAAGGGGTCATTATGCCCAACTCCATAAATAGTGAGTCTATATATTCAGCAGCCACTTTATTAAGTACACCTTATATGTACTGGGTTGGGCCCTACATTTGCCATCAGAACTGCCTTAATTTTTCATGGCACAGATTCATCAAAGTCCTGGAATCATTCCTCAGAGCAACCTGCCATGATTTTTGTATAAATATGTCAGCATCACACAGTTATTGCAGATTTGTCAGCTGCACATCCATGAGGTGAATCTCCTGCCTCTCTCCAGACATCAGAAGACGAGTACACTGTAGCCATAAAGGCATGGGCATGGTCAGCATAATACTCAGGTAGCCTGTGGCATTTATACTCAGTTGTTACCAAGGGGCCCAAACTGTCCAAAGACATTACACCACCGGCATCATTATGAACTCAAAATAAATTCATAATTTCATTTTTTCATTTTCAGACCATTCTCTGTAACCCATAGAGGTGATTTTGTGGGGCAAAATAGCAGATCAGCGATTTGTACAACAACCATGATATGTTCAAAATAATTGAAATCAGCTGCTACCCCTCTTTTACCCCATTCTGATGCCCGGTTTGAACTACAGCAAATCATCTTGACCATGACGACATGCCTTAATGCGCTGAGTTGCTGTGATATGACTATACCTAATAAAATGGCCAGTAAATGTATTCTTGAGCTTTGTGGAACTGACAGTTTAACAGGGAAAATTACAGACCCCAAGAAAACATATTCCACAAATGAGGCGTGGAATTTTACAGCCGTGAAAAATTGAACTTTCCATGAAGTGACATTTCTGGACATAATCGCTGATTCCCTCTGACAAACCACAGAGTGCAGTGATTTATTAACTGTAGACATTTATTGAATTAAAACCATTTACTCCAGCCAGAAAAACACGCATATGCAGACACCAAAGAGCATGTTAAACTAGTCTTGCATAACTTGGAAAACTGATTTGGAGTAAAAGCAACTTTTTCCTATACAGAAACAAAAAGCTGATCTATAGTGGCCACTGTCAGGCAACAGGAACAAGCTGCAAACCAAGCATTAACAGCATAAATGAGTTATCTGTTTTTAATGGTAGCACAGATAGGGAGTAGTGCTGCCTTTTACGCATCTATGAGATAAGGAGTAACGTTAGCATTAATCTGTAGTTTTGCTTTGACAGCCCCATGACTTAAGCCTAATAAGCCTAATAATCATGTTTCTTTTAGCTGTGTTCTGGCCTCCTCCTGCTCCTTGGGGAAATATTTGGCTCCTTAGCTGTTAAATGCTCAGCTCTGTTTACCAGCTCATTGCTGACATTGTCTGCCTCCCGCCCAGTCGCTAACACGGGCAGTGTGAGTGAACCAAAGTAAAATAACAGGCCGGAAAACCAAAACAATGAGCTGACAGAAGCTCGAACTCTCAGTAGAGCAGAGAGAAAACGGCAGACTTGGGTGATGATTCTATGCGGATTCTTTACATACAAGTAATCCTTTGTTTCTATAAAAGATTAAACACAGCTTTTTACCAGAGCTGTCAAAAATGCCAGTTTCTGTCTTTCTTTTTTCTTCTTCTGAGAACATTTTCTTCACGTCTACGTATTTATGTAAACAAGGAATCCTTTCCCAGGATCTATTTGTTCTAAACAGGCATGACTGATACTGATATTCAGGCGCACACACATCTAAACACACACACACACAAAATTCAGATTCAACTCATCTGATCTGTGTAACTGGACAGTTTGAGACAACCGGAAACTTCCACAAACTTAAATGACTGTTCTGTTAAAAATAGAAATGAGAACATCTGATAAGGGAGTTCTTACACAAGGGATATAATATTTAAAAGTAAGAACAAGGAGTACACACAGTAGGTAGCTGTTTTTTTTTATCTGAACTGTGTGGTTTCTTGAGTAGATCACAACTTGCCGAGGTGATATTTTTGTGAGTGTTTTGTGAATGTCACATGTGAGATACATGACCAAGCTTGGCCTCAGCAAGACAAAGCTTTCTTTCTGCACCATAGGAAGAGGAGATGACATCATGCTGTTCATACAAAGCCTCAGACATCCCGCTCTTTCTTTGGACTGGTTAATAATAAAAAAAAGTGCCTATGCTAAGAGACCATTTCATTGTGTGAGACACATAAGGAGTTATTCTTGTCCTTACTTTGAGTCTTTTAGAACAAGTTCTCCATGTTCTCAGAGTGATGCAATGCCTTGCTAGATGTGCAACATAATTTGGCTCCAGCTAAATGTGGAAGAAGGGAAATGATGCAACTAGAGAGAAAATGTTCTTTACATATAAAACACTGTTGATTTCGGGTGAGGATATAAGGTTTAAAGACAGAAGATTGATATTTGAGCATTAAAAATGTAATGGAATTGCTTAGAGCAAACAAATTTCAAACAAACTTTTTTGACCATCTCTGAAACAGAGGTGGCTATTGTTTGGCTTTAGTTATTTGCTTTGGTGTGAGGTCCTATTTCAATTTGATTAAACTATATCAATAGAGAGTCTAACTCTTTGTTTGCATGGCCTATTCATGCCAAACCTGAAATTCCAGCCCTGGGCAGCAATATTCGAATCCTAGAAAATAAGATATAAGTTTATTTAAAAAACTTTACATTATTTGAATATCAAGAACAATTGTTTCTTGTTTTTTTTCTTTTCTTTTCTTTATGTTATGTGTTATGTGTCTTTGCACAGCCAAAGTATTTGATCCTGTTGTTATTATAATTAATTAAGGCCACTGTTGTCCCAGTTGTTTGGCAAAAAATGCAATTTTCTTAAATACCTAAACACCTTGAGATGCCTTCATTAAATTGGAATTTGTGCTCTCCACGCCCCCCCTCTGGCCAAATGTTAGCACTACAGCAAGCTGCGCATTCAGCCTGTGCCTCTAATTCAATATACAGTTACAACAAATATGCATATATATGTACAAACTGACACAGATTGTACAAAATCTAATGTGTTGCAAACAGCTGGACGTTGCACATCTTTACTGAACACATCGAGTAACCGTTCACTGTGTGGGGTGGAAGTGATTCTGGTTACTCAAGGACCTCCTCTAGTAGCAATGACCTGCATTTTCTTTACTTGCGTCTCATTGTACTTTGACTTGACCATTCCATTTTTCCTTCCTATGCACCCATTTTTTAACAAGTGCATAAGATTTGGGTCCTGCGGTATCACAAGAGCCCCTGACAAGGATGCTCGCACCACTGTGGCTCACATTTTGTTTTGTGTTGATCTGCAGTGCACTTTTCCTTCAGATACAATATTAGAAAACATTTCCAAAAAGCAAAACTTCCTTCTTATTTGTCCTCTGAGATGAGCTGCAGATGGACACTTGCTTTTAGGAAATAGTTTTCTCCAGTTGTTCTTTGCTGACTGTTGTTACTAAATAATTTAGAGCAGGCCTGAGTTCATTTGTACTTAATTTGTCTTATTGTGAAACTGATAAACAGTCTGCTCTTCAGACGTGCCTTTGAAGTCTTTTCCAGCTTTGTGCATATTTACAGTGAGGTAAATAATAATTTGATCCTCTGGTGAATTTGTACGTTTGCTCACTTACAAAGAAATAAACAGTCTCCAATTTTGTGTTAGTTTAATTTTAATGGCGAGAAAAATAAATATCAACCAAAAATCTAGAAAAAATACAATACATAGAAGTTATAAGTTGGTCACCAGGTCTGCACACATCTCAGGAAGGATTTTGGTCTACTTCTCTTTACAGAAACTCTCTGAATCCTTTAGTTTTCTTGGCTGCTACTACAGCCAAGCTTCAGCTTCCTCCACAGATCCCACATGGGATTGAGGTCTGCAGACTGGCCTGGCCACTACATGACCTTAATGTGCTTCTTTAGCCAATCCTTTCTTACCTTGCTGGAATGTTTTGGGTCATTGTCGTGCTGGAAGACCCATCCATGACTCATCTTCAGCGTTCTGGCTGAGGAAAGGAGGTTGTTGTCCAAGATTTTATGGTACATGTCCCACCACTGGTTGTCTTGTATCCTTAGCTGCAAAAACATCCCCAAAGCATAATGTTTCAACTTCTGTGCTTGACTGTGGAGATATTCATATTCACCATTTATTTTCTTTCTTCTGCGGTCAAGTTGATGCCAAAGAGCTTATTTTTTGTTTCATCTGACCACAGCACTTGCTCCCAAGCCTTCTCTGAATCATTTAGTTGTTCACTGGCAAACTTAAGACAGATCTGTTTATGTGGTTTCTTGAGCAGAGGGACCTTTTGGGTGCTGCTAGATTTCAGTCCATTAAAGCAAAGTGTGTTAGCAGTGGTGTTCTTGGTGACTTTAGTCCCAGCTGCCTTCAGATAATTAACCAGATCCTCCTCTGTAGGTTTGGGCTGATTCACCACCTTTCTCATGATCATCCTCACCCTAAGATCTTTCATGGAGCTCCAGACCGAGGCCGATCATTTTAGATTTCTTCCATTTCTGAATAATGACGCCAAGAGCTGTCAGATTCTCACCAAGCTTCTTACTGATGGTCTTGTCGTCCATTCCAGCTTTGTGCAGGTCTACAATCTTGTCCCTGATGTCCTTTGGCCTTACCCACGAAGATTGAGAGCTTGGACTGGAAGAAACTGATTCTATGGAAAACTGCTTTATAAAACCTGACCTGACTTGAAAATTCTATGCTTTCTCCATCAGTGCAAAGATAGCAGTCTAACTATTCTCAAACTTTTATTCCATGCACACAAATCAACAGTATCTAATAAATACAGCATGAAAATATAAATAAATGTATGCTTGTTTGAGTAATTATTGATTGAACAGATAGATTACACAGATTAATGAAAGGGGGACAAACAAATTGTAATTTGTTGTTTATTAATTATTGTAACAGCCCTGGCACATGTACTTTTTTCAGTCTGTTCAAGCTTTTATTGTCCTGTACTGCCTTCCTGAGCACCTGGAGTAGGCGACGTGCTGGGTGGGATGTGTCAGTCTGGAAATCTTTTTATAACCTTGTAATGTTTTTTCTGGATTTGATGTTCTCTCTCTTCATTAAAATGAAACTACCATAAAAAATAAAAAAAATAAAAAAAATTTGTGAGTGAAAAAATAAGTTCAGCAGGGGGTGAATTAATTATTTCCTATGTTGTAATAATTTTTACTGATGATAAATGAATCACTTTTTCTTTTGGCTTTCCAAGCAGTTTTTTTTTTTTTTTAAATGCCTCCATTTAAAGTAACAGGTCTTTAACCCACCCCTCACTCTCAAACCCTTATTTGCCACATGTCCTTTTTTGGGAAAAATAAAAATAAATCATTAATCCAAAGGTTTTTTCAGCCAGTAAATGATAAAAGAAAATTTTCAGTAAAAATGAGAGAACTGGTTTTGTATTATTAGTTTAGTCAGATTGTACTTTTATATTAAAACAGAGAAATACCTTCTCTGGTATTTTTTTTTTCCCATAAATTAAACACAGTATATAGTATAAGATTATCCAAAACTGCATTTTAAAAATAACACACCCTGCCCTGAAACACAAAATCATAACACTTTTCATAAGAGAAAATATTTTTATTATGTTGTTTAAAGAGAAAATACCATTTCAAATCAGTCAAATTGTCCCCTTTCATCTTCAGAACTCCCATAATCCAAACCAAAAACCACATCACATTCTAAAACCAAAATCTACACAATCACACTACTTTGAATTTCAAAGTATAAACTGAATTTGAGAGAATTAAGTTCAGTCTTAATGCTACAATATCACAACATGATTTTGTCATTCCTGATCAAGAAATTAGTTGAAAATTTGTACTTTGAATATTTCAGTCATATAAAAAAAATTTAAACTACATTTTACATATATAAAAAAACAAAAACAAAGAAACAACAACAACAAAAAAACCCCAACATTCATCAAGGAGTGAAAACAGAACTACAATAACAAACAGTATGGCCACCAACAACACAGAGAACTTGTATTCATAATGGCTACAATATACTGCAGATTTAAAGAGTAGTTGGTTCATCAACAGTGCAAAAATTCACACACACACACACACTCGTAATTCAGAACCACCTGTATCCTACAATCATCTAACAGCAGAAGTAATCTATATCCCAGTATACTTAGTAATATTGCTCATTGAAAAAGATACAAATAAGAACATATCTTAATAACAAGATATATACCTTTCATTAAAATAAAAGCATATGAAAAATGTGTGTTTCAAATATGTTTTCAGACAGCATGCAGTGATCAAAGCATGACTGAGACTTCATTACATAATACTAATAAATAATCCACCACCCAATATTTTCTGCTAGATAGAACTGTTTGTCGTTGTAAGAACCACGCTGCACCAGAAAACATGGCTCACGTTGCCAATTTTGTAGTTGTGTGTATTAATGCAGCAAAGCTGTGTTTTTTTTATAGCAATTTTAATGCAGAATCATTTACTGTGATCCTGGAGGAGCTTACACTGTGCACTAAAAACACAACTTAAACATAGTTAACCTTCTAATAGGCCAATAGTCACAGTATTATGGGGTGTATTATGCAAAGGTTTCATCAATAGCAATCGTGATAAGGCAGATGAGTCAGTTCCTGGGTCAGCTTACATTTAACGAGAACTGTCCTATACTTGTTTTCATAATGACCGATATAAATAACTCCTTGAATCCCTTTATTACATCAACCAGTGTTTTCCTAAATCTTAAGACCTTTCATTTTCAAAATAACATATCTAAATGGAATCCTTCATATATTATTATTGCATGAGAATTTCATCTTTCTGGTTCATCTGTAATCTGATGTAGACGTGATGACAAAGCTGATTTACATGCTGAACTTAAAGTGGTTGCTTACCACGCGCCGAACAAAGCAAGCACAAAAAAAGCATACAAAAGTTAGAACACTGCTGCCAAATTTAGAATAAGGAAGACCTTAGAAAACATCATTACTATGATTTTACTAACGTTCATCAAAAGTGAGAAACCAAGTGCTGAATCCTTCAAATACAGGTGTAATTAATCTTTAAACGGCTACAATTATGATTTAAATGTGTTTATTAGGCACTTTGTGCTTTTGTATTTAAATTATTTTTAAGCAGTAATTTAAGCTAGTTTGTCATTTATGGATTTATCAGAATTAATAATGCAGCTTTAGTGCACATTACATTCATAATTCAATGTTCAACTGCCATCAGAATTAAACATTAACTGTGTCAAATGTGTTCTCAGTTATCTGACTGATTAGCCAGTTGCTCAAGTTAAAGCTGGGGGAAAATATACTGTGGCAGGCTGTGTTAGTGGAGTCAAAAACAGAAGCAAACATCTAAAAGGTGTTAGATTGAGATGCATGTCAAACAATCGTATGAGACAAAACTAATTATAACTGTAGGAATAATTAAGATATTGCACCCATAATGAAACACACAAGATACACGCTGTTAACAAATGTTAAGGCAGGAGCATAAATTAATCAGTATTTGGCAGCTGAATGCTCAAAAACTTGAAATTGATAGGTAGGGTGAGGCAGAGCTGCAGATAAGAAAAGAGCTTTATCCAGCAGTAGCAGCACATTATAAGCCATCAGTTTGTTTTCTATGGGGGGTTGTTTCAGTTTACTTTCATTGCTCCATTCCTCTCCACTGTTACACTCTGTATGTGCATCTGCTGAGCTCTGTATTACAGAGACACAGATAAAGCAGAGGGCAGGCTAGATAGGTGAAGAAAATGTTTCTTGAATTGAATTGATCAGAACTCATTACATGTCATAAATATGTAATAAATATCTCAGTGAGATATTATACATTAAACTATGTATAATCCTCATACATAGTTTAATTTAATCAGATTCAAGCAGTTATCCAGTGGGCTCCTGGCACTGTCAATACTCGTGTCCACCATGACATTTTCTCTCCTCTAAGCATTTGTTCTTACTCTACTTCTTAACAACACACTGCAGAGGTGTGGACCGGAGTCGGGTCTGTCACAAGAGCAGAGTCAAGAAATGCTCATAAATCAAGAGTTAGAATCCTAGCAACCAACTGTGAAATGCTGGGGTGGGGACTAAGTTGCATATTTACAGTAGATAAGCACACAAAGGTTGTTGAGGAAAATGTGTAGAGTTAGCCATTGTAAGGCACAAAGATTATTTAAATGGAAAAACAAATGTGCGCTGATTTTAATGATCATATATGACTTTTGAATGGTTTAGACAATTTCAAAAGAGGGAGTCTGGATACTTTTTTGACAAAAGCTAAACTTTCCTTGTCAGAAAAATCTTTTGGTTTTTTGCATGCTGGTAACACTATGACAATTGGACGTAAGTCAATATGCACAAATGTTTAGCTAACTCTGAATGCAGCTGGTGGTTGAATTTGATTCTAGTATTTTAACTAAATCAAAACAATGTGCATTTTGCATGCTCAACATATCGTCTTCTGCATGTGGAGCAGTTTTCCTGCACTCCATTGCCTGTAAATATAGCAACAAATTTTTGGTCATAGGAAGGCTTTCTATTTAAGATTTCATCTTAATGGCTTGCCAATGTCCACAGTAACATTCACATAGAGAGGCATTCGCTCAACTGTTAAAGTCTTATATGAGCAGCTGTTGAGTCCATCTTTTCTCCATGACTGTGGTGTTCGACCCAACAACCTCATCCTGGAAAGGACAAATCCCAGACTATAAAATGACCTATAACATGCTACACATACGTTATTGCCATCTCTGTGCTACTGACCTGTCTCGGTTTACTTCATTGCCACTGTCTCGTTTGTGAAACACCATCGTGTAGCGTGCTACGTTAGCGGGCGGCCGAATGATCTTCATTTTCTGAAGCTCCACCCTGCAATGAGGCAAAAGCACATATGCTGGATGAATACATACTCCCAACAATATTAAAAATGTAGTCATGTTTTCACTTATTCATGCCTCACCTGATGCGAAGGTCATCATCTTCTCCACCCCAGCCCCAGTATGCATTTGAAAACCCATTCACTTTAGAAAACTGGTCTCTGCTCAAGGCAGTGACTCCTCCAAAGTAGCCTTTGTAACGCAGCCTGAAAGTGAACAATCATGAGAAAAAAATTGAAGACAATAAAACCTCTGAACGTATTATCAGAGGAAAGAGAAAAAAGCACTGCTTATTCCCAATGGCAGAATAAAGTGGAACCACTTACTCATGACTTATAGTAAATTTCCTCCTAGCCATTCTTACCTGTATCCCGTTACATTGCGGCCAACCACCAAGTGTTTGGGCTGCTTGTCACAAACATATAAATTACGATCATTTTCAGGTACCAGGTCCACATCATGGAAAACAAAGCAGTCCCAGTTGTAGTCCTTTAGCGCCTCCAAATATCCAATATTTAGCAACTTGGCACGATTAAAAGTTACATCACCAGCCTTTAAAAAAAAAAAAAGAAAAGAAAAAGAATGTTCAAAGATTACAATATGAAAAAGACTGTGGAAAGTTCAGAGCGGATTGCAGATGTCTGTGTTCTCCTGGTGTATGTAATGGGCTACTATGCATAAGTCACTGCAAAAAAAACAAACAAACAAACAAAAAAAAAGCATTCAAGGGTAAAAGTAATTAGGGACAAAGTGTGATTTAATGCTACTTGTTTGTGTAAGCAGATATAATCATCTTGCATATAACTGGCATATAAAATCCAAAAAAGATTTTGAAATTTATAATAATTTTAACTGATTGACTAATTAATTGACTAGAAGTTCCAGTCGTTCCTTTAATGAGCTGAGAATCTAATAAGTATTGGATTATGAAAGTGTGTGAAATGTTGCCCGTCTCCATGTTGGCCCTGTTATGCTCCTGTGATCTGTCCAGCTTTTCTGCAACCTTATTACAGTATTACTAACATAGGACAGTCTTGCCAGGCGGGGCAAGACTGGCCCCCCTTCAGCTGTCCTAGAAAAAAAAATCTTGGATAATGAGTTGGATAATCATTGTATAATGACGGAAACTAGCACCACTGAATGAACAATGGGCTGTGAGGCCAGTTCCTTGATCATTAATATGCAAATTCTCATGACCAAATGTATGCAAATGTGTGTTTATAAGACTAGTGAAACCTGCAGTCAGCTGAGGCTGAAGAAGTCACTTGGATGAGTGACGAAACATTTCTCCCACTGAGTGCGCTAAGTCCAGATGAACAGAATCAACTTTTGGGGATTTACTTACCTGGATGATTGAGCACGCATCAAGACATTTATAAATATCCACTCCCTTCAGGAGAATGAATGATTCATTTACATATTTACAAATGTTCCTACCTGAATCCTATATTCAGCTGCGGATCATTTGCTTTTGACATATGAGAACATTCTGCCTCATTGACATTTGTCGTCATCAAAGCTTTTTCTTAACATGACTACTGTTTTCAATTGAAGTCCTCCTGTGTTACCGGTTATATTTTTCACAGCAATGTTTAGAGAAAAACATTTGCCTGTTCCACAAGCATTAGAACTAAATTAGCATGACAGTATTTGAAAACTGTACACAAAGTCGACAAATACCTGCTCGATGACATAAATGGCATAGTGTAGTTGCTGTCTCTGCAAGAAGGGGTGCAAGTGATGCAGGAGGTAGGTGAGGTGTCGCTCTCGGTTGCGATGAGGGATGAGGATTGCTACGCTCTGCCTCGCTGTGCAATCTGAGGGCTCATACTCGCCTTCAGTTACTTCTTTGTTGTTTTTCTCTACATCCCTCAGTTTCAGAGAGGACTCAAAGGACAGCTTCACAGCCCCCACTACAGAAACAACATTCGCGTGTATTAACACTTGTTAATGACATGTTCGAAATAAAGAGTTGAATTGATGGATTAATTGAGCCACAGATAATTCTTTCATCTATACAAAGGCATCCAGATAGCATTTTATTCTCTACTTACGCAGCAATGGTGACACCTGAGGGCACTTGGTTTTTTGTGGTGGGGTATTTATTTCATTAGCTGCTGCCATCCGAGAGTTGACCGTGTTCCTCTGACTCTCTCCTTTGACATGGGTTTGTTGAGTGGCGGGGTAATGCCAGATAGGTTTCACCATCTCTCTTGAAAATATTGCTATCCATGCCAGCACTGACATCACAAGAATGAGCAGTATGACGTACTTGCTCTTACGTGAAATCTTCCTCGCACTTGAACAGCAGCCCATTGCTATGTGACTTTGCTGATGTCAAGGCAGGCAAAGTAAATGTAGACTCTGTAAGCTATAGTTTAAGTTACTTCTTTCACAAAGAGCGTTTCAGCAAACCACACATTCGCTGAATCATCCCATGCTGAAGAGACATGCTCCTTGACTATATAGAAACTAACTCATATAATCACTATGATATAGAGCAAGTGAATCCTCAAAATCCACTTTCAGGGGGGAAGGCCATATACCTGGGTTCTCCACCCGCTGGAAATAGATGAACAGGAAATAGAAATATTAGAACCAAAAAGCGAGTGTTTTTGATTGAAAATATACAATACATTTTTCAGTGTAGGTTTTAGCTAACAATGCGTGACATATTAGCAGGAAATTCAATAAAGGTAGTAGTTTATCCTGTTACTTGAACTGGTACTCTACCTTCTGAACCTGTACGCCAGGTTGTTATTGGCGAATTATCGCTCAAATGGTAGTTTCGCTGGTAATGTATTCATTTTTTTTAAAAAATGACTGTGTAATAAAACATAAAGCATCCTGTTTCAAAAACAGAAAAACCCTGAAGATACAGAAACGGCTGATAAGTTGATCAAAACTGTCGACTACTTGTTTATAGCAGTAATTTTCGGTAGATTCTCCTGAGAACCAAGCAAAAAAATGTATCTTCCAGTTCAACTATTTTTTTGTGATTTCCTTCCTCTTTGGAGCTAAAAGAGCCGACCCAAATACACAAGATATTAATGGAAAGCCCTGAAGTTTTCTTTGAGTTAATTTTGAGAACACAGTCAAGCTAACGTCGACTAGTTCGTCCATAACACGAGATGCAGAGCAGCGAAAACAATACCTTGGCGTTTTCTTTACATTGGTGCCAGCTCCTGTCTTTTTGATTGCAGCCCCTTTTACGATTACAGAAGCTCACAATTGTTCGGTGTATGCCCTCCACCTGTAGTCAGTCTGTAGCTTACCTGCTAGCTAGCTGACGAATGCGGATAGAACGGCAAAGTTGAAACCTTTAAAAATAAAACATAATATTAAAGCATTAAATCAGACACGTGTCTTCAAAGCCAAGAACAGTCTGGCCTTCTTTCAATTTAGCGCAAAAAGCAAATTTCCTTACCTGACAATGATGTAACCTTTCATAGACTATAACATTGCTGTTAATAACTGTAATTAGACCGTCAACGACCCCGCCTGTAAAGTAAACGTAAATACGTAAGCACTTCCGTTCCATGCATTTAACAATAAAAGATTACACAAAGCCCTTCAAAATGTTTTAACGGTCTTATTATGTATTATGAATCCATAAAATCTTCTTTCACTCCTGCTTTTTATATTATTTGTTTATGCCTCATATGCGTTTTATTGTGGAGGCAGAAAATCGGCGTGTTGGTGAGGATGATGATGTGCGTTACATAAATACTTCCGGTGTAAACATTTCAAAATATTAGTTTCCGATATTTTGATGACATCAAACACTACTTCAGGACAAAACTCCACTGACACATTTTGGCTGTTGTTACGTTGATACATAAATATTGACTAGTATTAATGTTGATATTTGTTTTTGCATTTTATACTATTGTTTTTATCTGTATCTTTAGACGGTGAGCTTTGTTTTGTCGTTTTTAATTTCATTTTTACAGTTTTTACTCTGTAACTCTACACCAATGACTATATTAAAGAGACTGTGGGTTATATTTCCCACAGACATTGCTCTACACAAAGTGCTTTTGTTTCTGTTCATACTTCTTAAAAGGCAGAAGAATTTCTACCAAAATTAATAAAGTCTTATTTCTTCTTAAAAATGTCTTATAAATGACACTAGCCTAATGTGCTTCTATTCTACCTAGGCAAATTGTATGGACTTATTTATTTATTTATTTATTTATTTATTTATTTATTTATTTTGCGAATTCTGAGCGGGTGGTCATAAAGTAAACAGCTTGTAGAAAAGACTGCAATACAGCCACTACAGCCTTTAAAAGTTTGCTTTCCAGCCTTTTCTCTTTCAACATTTAATTTTGTCAGTGTTTTACGTGAATAAAATATGAAAGTAAGATTTAGCTTGAATAAACTTTATGAAAGGGTAAATTTCATACTCCACTGTAGTTAAAATTCAGTCAAATTTCCTATTTCCACTTGAAGGTGTGCCAGTGTTTTTTCCATTTGAATAATTACAGTACTTTGACAAAACCTCTCCTTTTTCAGCTAGGGCAAGCTTTGACAGATGTGCACAGCATGCAATGCTTCCTGGTTATTTTGTTCAGTCTATGGCTCATCCCACCCTAGAGTTCAAATGTCGGCAACATGCTGGTCGTGCTGCAGAGCTATATTTGTGCCTCTAAAGATGAAACTCATTTCCTCTTGTCAACAAAGAAGTTGGTTGTTCAGCTGCACTTCAGCCAGTTTCAGGTCGAGTGTGGTCCTGGATATCTGAGCATGCTGACCTCTTATTGAGACATGTGGGAGGTCTGGTGCTTGTGAGATGCCCTTTTACCTTATTTTTGTAATATACAGTACATATATTATGTTATAATAATATGCTGTGACATAGCACTGAAGCTCTCTCTCTCTCTCTCTCTCTCTCTCTCTCTCTCTCTCTCACACACACACACACACACACACACACACACACACACACACACACACACACACACACACACACACACACACACACACACACAC
>VURO01001002.1:8644-26616 GCA_015108175.1 Pelvicachromis taeniatus
GGCCAAATTACAGAAGTTGGCCATTTGAGGGGCATGTGACTGTAATGGAGGATAGTCCATAAGAATCAGGCTGTTCAGATATTGAGATGTTCAGTTTGAAGCCTTTGAGGCACTTTTAATTTAGATTTTTTAAATTTAATATAATCTTGATGTTTTAAATTTCAATTAGAGCTCAGTGAAGTACTTTAAGCAAAAGGCACTTATTAAGTACTTATCTTTCTTGTAGAACTGTGCTCCAAATGAAGAACTTTGTGTTGACAAGATTGTTAGTTAATCATTTACAAATTAGTATCGTCTGTATCGTCTGTTTTCAAAAAAACAGTGAACATGTAAAACTGCTGTGTTTAAGGGATGCGTTTGAAAATTTTGAGTGCACGTAACTTTTGTGCTGGTTGCTCTGGGGCTATCAATTCAGTTTGGCCAGACCAGGACGTGGGTTATTTTATTTAGGTATCATTTACACAATAATGTCAATGTTTTCCTTTAGATTTAAAATATTTTTACTTTTTTAATAACGTAGTGCTGTTTTTAATCTGTTATATTTTTAAAATTATGAAGATTTAAAATACCTTTACTAGAAATACATTTTACCTCCTCCTTTTGGCACTACTCTGTTTTAGGGTCATTTAGGTGTCTTACTATTGTTGGACACCTTGCGCTTTTTGTGTGTGAACTGTGTTAACCTAATAATAAGGTTAGAGTTGTGTGCAGGAAGGCACACATCATCAGTAGTTTCAGACCATGGGTCTTGTGGCCTCTTCCAATCCTCATTAACAAAAAATAAAAGTTGTAGTCCTTACTGCAGGGACTACACAGAACTCTAAGTTAAAGCCTTAGTATGTTTAAGTAGATGAAATTAGCATTTAAATGTGTTCAGTGAAGTGCTTTTTAAGTAAACGCCAGTATTTTCAACTAATTAATGTTTTCATAACCAACCTTTACCTTAGGTAAACGATTACCTATCTACCTACCTATTACATACTGGAAATAGTGATAATGAAAGAGATCATTACTCATTACTTTTGTAATGCTTTTATAGAGAGTGATAATTCACTTTAAAAGTCAGTGTGCAGAGGATGATTCTGCAAATAATGGTGATCATAAACCCACTAACCCACTGAACCCATAGTGCCACATCCTCTACCATTAAGGGAAATAAAACATGGCATAAGTAACTGAACTGTAAAGATAAAACAGTTCAGTATAAAATAACATGCAGAATATTCTAGTTAACATTAACTGCAATCCTAGAACTTGTCGTACACACCCACACTGGATACTACAGAATTGGTGAACAAGTGCAACTATGGCACACGCATACAATAGAAATTAGTTCAGTAAAGTTACATCATTAAGTAAAAAGCGATAAGTTTAATTAACTCAAAAAGGGAGAAAATCAAAAGTAGTGGGTTTTGTGTGCCACACAGTAACCAAACAGCCTAATGATCATCAAAGTAAGATTTTACTAATCATTACTGCATTCTTCTTAAAGTAAAATTTTGATTGATTGGTTGATTTGCAATAGATGCACCAGATATAGCTAAAATAAACTTTTTATCTCTAGTTCCTGAGCGAAGGCTCTTCATGATGTGCTGATATTGCTAAAGGATAGCAATCACTTGTGGTAACTCAAAGCTGAATTCACACAATGAAACACCCTTAATAGTTTTACAGATGGAGCACAATGCCAAAAGTAAAGATAACAAACATTTCATCATTGCAACCTCAAGTACTCTCACACAACTTGGTTGCATTAGAATCTTTTAACCGCATTTGTAAGCCATACTTAAAAACGCTAAAAAGTACCGCACCCACTGATACTTTGTGGTAGATAATTCCGCAACCCAGATGCCTTAACAAATAAATTCAGGATTACTCAAATGTTGTAGACCAGAATTTAACATGAATGCATGTTGTTGCAAACCAGTTCAAGTAGTTGTGGCACAGTAGTTGCTTACTGTAGGCATAAGTACAATTTTAAATGTCAAGAAACTATTCTAATTCTCTGTTTTGCAGTAGTGATGATAGCTATTATATCCATTATTGTCAGTGTTTGCTCATAAAGAGTTGTGCGTAGTCTATTGATGCACTATTTGTCTGAAACCTGGTAATGATACAGTATGAAAACTGTCTCCAGGAGTTCCTCTTCCTTGATTACTCATATCTTCCAGCAGGCTCTGTGTACTGCTGGTGGGACAAAACCAGCAACCTGACTTTTTTTTTTTTTTTTAAACTCTTCTCACATGTTGTGGAACAAATATTATTAAAAAACAATTGCAGGTGTTTAATCGCCTTACATCTGATACAAGACATCATTTTTGACACTAAATTGTAGAGATTTTCAGCTGCTTGGATAAATAAAAATGGCTAAACTGCATTGCCTATTTTAATCAGCAGTATTGGGTGCACAGAGTGGAATGCTTGTCAGAGGCTTGACATGCGCGATATAAAAACCTGTCCTGCAAATTCTTTGACACAGCTGCACCTGTCTGGTAAATGTTATCGGATGGATTGTATGCCGTTAAGTCATCGCCTTTACAGACTTGAACTTTGGAGCTCTTTGTTTGCTCAGGTTCAGTGACACAGGACAGGTCCCTCCCTGTGCAGGTCACCTGCAATTATGCATTACTTCACCCAGCAGCAAGCCCTCACCTACAGATCACTGTTTTTGTATCTGAGTCAGTCTGGCTGTTCATCATTACAATTACTGCTAAGAAACTGTAATGATAAGTGCAACTGCATGTGACCTGGTTGTTTTTGAGAGGACAGTTTGATTAAGCTTGTATCTTATAGTTTCTCTCCCCTCTCTCCCTGTGCAGGTGGGTGACATGGTGAAAGTGACCAAAATCAACGTGAACGGTCAGTGGGAGGGGGAATGTAAAGGCAAGCGCGGCCACTTCCCCTTCACGCATGTCAAACTGCTGGACCAGCACAACGCTGAGGATGAGCTCAGCTGAGAGCGGACCACCGGGCCTCTACCTGGACACTAGTGGTAGACCCTTGCCCCTCCTTCCCTCCCTCCCTTTACCTCGTTCTACGTCCTCTCCCCACTTCACCTCACAGCTCCAGCTTTGATCTGCACCAAGTACAGTTTCAGAGAATCACTGAGAACAAAACTGGCTCTCACTGGACTTGTAATGCACACACCCTCTATTTCTAGCCTCTAACGTAGTCACAGTTACCCTGCGCATCCCCTACCTTCCCTCACTTACTGACAGACCGAATTCGGTCTTCTACAGTGGAACAGATACGAAGTGACTCGCCTGTTCTGTGGATCAGCCAACACCCTTTAGATCCTTCCCTACATCGTAGACACATTATCAACACTCAGTCCTCGGGAGACTCTTCAGCGCAGAGTTCAACCACTTCCTTTTCCTGTGTCGGAGCCAGTAGATAACTGCTGTCGTTTCTTCATCTGTCATCGTGGAACACTGTGGGGTCACTTGTGCTGCACTGATGTCAGATGGGAATCCAGCGGCAACCCTGGTTTTGTATGTGCTAGAAGACAATAGGCAATCCTCTAATTTCCACACGGTGAATATGAAGGTGGAGAAAGTAAGCTTAGCTAAATCAGCCAGTTGCAGTTAGCATGAAGGAGAAGGGAATCAGCTACACACTGATCAGGCTTCTTTGAAGTTTAGAATGAAAGAAGACTGTGCACGTGCTTACCTTTGGACATAGCCTCTTTCATTTTCTAAACTTGATGCGAAGCCTGATCAGAGCAACACAGTCAAACATGGCTCCAGTTTTTTTTTTTTTCTCTACATTTTCCTTCGTATTGGACATGAATACAGCACTATTCTGTGTTACCCACAACTGCACTGTGATCAGATACAGCAGCAGCATTTTAGAAAAGAGATTTAACTGATCTCTGTGGGAAATTATTGAGCTTTGTTTTGGAGGCTTGCTGTTCTCGAGAAGAAGACCCAGTCCAACACTCACTTTACCCTCCTGCCTGGTATCAAACGGAGAACTGAGTGAAGACCAGCAGCTCGGAGCGACTTCATGTAGCTATAGCCATAGTTCTAGCCCCAGCAGCCAAGCAGAGAAGCTGCGAGACTGTCGAGGAGGTGGAGGCGATAAAGGCAACACTACATTCTCTCACTTCAGTTACCCATCCAGCAATCACCTATGACCAAGTACCACCAAGTAGTCTTTTTTTTTTTTTTTGTAAGAAAAAATAAGAACATACTGTTATGAAATGACGTACTAATGTGATTATCATTACATGATAAATATTGATTTTTTTTGTTTGTTTGTTTTTGTTATTTTGTAGTTTTCTTCATTGCTGATTTAGTCCCAAGAGGCGAAACACTTTTACCTGCTGCATGTTGGGAGGGAGCGAAGGGTGCAAAACGAACGAACTGACTTTTAGGGGAGGCACATCTGCCCCCCACCAGCCCCTCACAGGGGCACGGTGTTCTCATTCTGCGTGTGATGTACATGATTGAACAGAGTGAATGTAGACTGTCCACTTATACTAGTTAGTACTGTCTTCTCATGTTAGTGCTCTCCATTCAGCTCACAGGATTTACTGTAACAGAACTGACTCCATGTTCAGATCTTGTCAAGTGTGTCCAAGAAAAGAGAATGTGGTGGAAATATTTGATCCTTGGTCGTTTTTTGTTTTTAACCTTTTGACTATTTTGTTGCAGTCTTCCACCTTTTTTGTGCTCTTTTAATCCTCAGGCTTATGGGCCTGTGTTTCATTTGTGCTTCCTCAGTTAATCCTTTTGTCAGTCTTTAATTTAAAGCCCTTTAAGTTACAATGCACAAGCCAAATCTGCTTTACTGCTTTGTTCTGCTCTCTGTTTACTTTATTTCCCACATTCTAAGTAGTGTTCTAGATTGCCTTCCCCCCCCCTCTATTTGTGACATTGAATCAGTTTTACTTGTTGACACCTGACAATCATCCCCATCGTTTATCAAAATGCAGACTGGCTTGGATTGCAGCTGGCTGGGCTGCGGCTTAAACCTTTACCAGAGTTAACCTGCTCGTCTTTAAATTTGATCCGTGAGAACTTGTTATTTCTCTTCCATGTGAAGGGTTTCTCTCAGATGCCATGGTACAGTATTTCTGGCCAGCTCCCTGAGCAGCCTTTAGGTGGCACTGTGACAGCATTCAGAGGGGGGCTCCATACAAGTAAAATCCTTCAGTGTTTGAGATTAGAGACGAAATTAGATTTTATCTGATGCATTCTGCATTGATATTTGTTTAGATTGACATTACCCTGGCCATCTTTGCTTCTCTGTCCTTATAGTTCTGCCCAACATCTTCAGTCTAACTTTCAGATTTCATTTTTGTGTTGGCCATATCCTGCTTCAATACTGTAATATTTCCTATTTAAAGATATTACTAAAAGATAATCCGGTTGATGAAATTGCATTTGTCTTTGCTGCCAGCTTTCTGACAAGGTTAATTTTTATCTGTAATTCTGATCAAATCTGACTTCTTTGTCACTCATACTGCCTATGGCAGACCCTTAGCTACATAAATCATTACCTTTTATAAATTGTGTTGCCAATGAAACCACCAAGAAGTATTTTTTTAGTAGCCCTGCATGAAGTCATTAATTTCCTTTCATGCAAAGGAAGGGGTGGCAACACAGCAGTGGTAATTGTGTTAATATCAAAATGTGCCATTTTATTATAACACTATATTCTTTCAAGACAAATTGAAATTACCTTTTTATTTTCTGTAGCATGTAATGTGTTAATATACTAGTAAATAAAGTCAAACCCATGACAAATGACTCGTTTCGTGTGTTGGATTTGTATATGCTTTCATTTGCATTACATATAAGCATTTTATAATAAACACCTTTTTATTTACACTAATATGAATGGCAAACACTTAAAGCTAGAACACAGACTTCTAAGCAATACGTAAATTTCAGTTCGCACAAAGAAACTATGACCGTAAGGACTGCTGGAACATTACTTTGTGCAATACTGCAAATTTTAGTATCGATCCAATACCAAGTAAATATATGGCCAGTATTACCAACACCTCTAGAGGACTTACAAAATGGAAACACAATATTGATCTTGTCACGCTAGTATTGATCAGATAGCAACTCCAGTGTTGGTATCGATACTATTGATACTTGGATTGGTCTGCTCTATTGAGCGGAGCTATTGTCCCTTCTTAAACCTTACTTGAAATGTTAAAGTGTATTAATATCTGTGAAAATGTTGAGGTAAAAACAAGTAGAAACATATTTTCTCACCGCCACATGTGTTACGTTGATAATTGTCTGTGGCACACTGATCTCCACAATCTAATGACGTCCTGTCCTGTATTTTGGAGTACAAGCTACGTTTTGTATTATTTATGTAGTTCAAAAAATACAGAATTGCACTGCTATAAATATCATAGAAATTGGTAGTGTTAACACACTAAACTGCGGTGTGATTTGACACATGCATTTATCGTTATTACTCTTTTAAAAGGCTAGAGCTTGCTTTTCTCTTCAAAAAAAAAAGGAGGGGGGGGGAACAATAGAGGAGGAAGCGTCGGAGTCGGTGAGTCTTGTGCGTATGCGCAGCACCCGGATGAAGCTGGTCGCCATCTTTACTCCATCCCAGCACTGCCGGTGGGGCGGAACAGCACTCATCGACCCAGTTGGTTTGAAGGAGCCACAGACAGGGCTGGCACATCACCGCCGTGTTTTGCACTTACGATCTGTCACTTTGATTAGTCCTTTTGCTACGCTACCTGCATCTTGATACACAATGGGAGAGCGAGACGATCTAGTCTATCAGGCGAAACTCGCCGAGCAGGCAGAGCGATATGACGGTAAGGCACCATCTCTGGGCCGGCTTGGAGTGGGACATGATCGCCCATGGGATTTTTTTTTTTTTTTTTACTGTGCTAGCTAACCTTAACCGAGGACCGCTCTGCTGTGTAGCTCAACGCTAGCCACGGCAGGCTACATGGCTAACGCGGCTACCACCGGAGATTTCCAACTGTTTATTGGCTATGACATATGGCTTTTTGTCCGGTAACAATACTGCTACATTAAAACAGTTTGTGAGCACGAAACCTTTTTGTTCTGAGCAAAGTGATCGGATGTCACAGACATTGGCTAGCATTAGCAAAGGGGCTACAACAAAATGGCGGATTAGTGGAGCGTGAGCTGTCAGGAGTTGCCTCCCCTGCACCATGCTAGCTGTGTAACTTTACACATGAGCCAGTGCTTCGTTTCGGTATAAGCAGCACTCGTTGCTTATAACTGACACCGTTTATTGACATGGCAACTTTTACGCCATTCTTTTGCAGATACTAGCAAGATTAGCATCTTCAAACCAATGTATATTAGCAGGGAGTGGGAGGGCAGATGTTCACTTCGTGGGGTGTTCCCATGCAATCAAGCTGCACAGATCGATTGGTAGAAACGACCCCCTCTTCCTCTCCCCGGTGCACTCCTATAACACTGTCATACCATTACAGGTCGTGTACAGGCTGTTTTTAGACGACTGCCTTTGCCACCCGGTCACACGTTGCCCAGTAACGTTAAGTGAATGTACCATGACTCATTCACGGGATTTGGACCGAGTGTATTTGCAAAGAGATTTTACTGACTAAATGCCAACCTTACTAGATTGCATTCAAATCCATTCGAACTCTTTAGCTTAATGGAATTTTAACATGTCATGTTAAGGTTTTTTTGTTTGTTTGTTTGTTTTTTTTAGGTTTCATATTTTAAGGTAAGAGGAGGAGGGGCGGGTAGTCAGATGTTTGCTAAATTACATCAGCCACTTTTCCATCTGTACTGTCCCTTTAACCTACTTTCAAAGGGTTAAACCCCTCCCCAGCAGTAAATGATGGCACTCAGCTTAAACTGAGAAGTGCATTGCTTATCACTTAAGCGAATAACCAGTTTCTGTCTGTGTGTGCGCTTGCTGGATTGGTGCCAGAGATAGAAGAAACTACCTCAGCATTTACTCTTTAACACTATCTGTCCCCTCACATCAATGCCCTTTCTTGCATGTCATCTCTGGGCACGGTTTGTCAGATGCCCGACTGTTTCATTTATTATGATTATCAGCCCGAAACCCATGAATTTGTGAGGCATATCGGATTTTGCCACTTAAGTTGACTATTTTCCAGTAATGTTGAGCTAGCAAAGACTGACATCGTCCGGTTGTTGTAGTTTCAGGCATACTCTCAAGAGATATGACTAAAATAAAACTGTTGGGAAATCCTGGGCATTTCTCTTCACAGAGATGGTGGAGTCTATGAAGAAGGTGGCAGACATGGACGTGGAGCTCACAGTGGAGGAGAGGAACCTACTATCAGTGGCCTACAAGAATGTGATCGGAGCTCGGAGAGCCTCCTGGAGGATAATCAGCAGTATTGAACAGAGGGAAGAGAACAAGGGCGGAGAAGAGAAGCTGAAGATGATCCGGGAATACAGGCAAAAGGTAAAGCACTCGGAAAAGGCTCAAGCTTAGATTTGTGTTTTAGATTGTTCTGTAATGTCTCATCATCCAGAATGTGTTCTGATTATAAAGATCGACTGTATTAGTGCGAGATCACAAACACACATTAGTGATGCACACTCTGAACAGCTACTGGACAGACTGCATCTGAGTCATAGTTGGCAAGTCATCCACTCTCTTGCTTTTTTTTTATGAAGGGAAATAAGAGCTGCTGTTATAATGGGAGAGGCCAGAGTGTGTCAGAGATGGGAGAGGCACTTGGACTGCAGTCAATGACATAATTGGATTCAGGGAGAGTACACCTTGATTTTGTTAGTAGCTCTCTAAGTCCCTGGCAGACACATTTCTTATCACAGCCACATCATTAGATAAGCTTTGAGCAATATCCTGATTGTTTAGTAAATATCAAATATTAAAGCTGTTGTAAGTGGTCCATTAAAGAGGTTGTTAGGTTGGAGTTTAAATAAAGGTTGAAGGGAATCGGTTTACAAATATGGCAGCATTTCCCACAGATTTAGATTCTCTTTGTGGTGAAGAATGGGCTGCTATGTGCGTATACATGTGGGAATTATTAAATAATATCAGTTATAAGGTTCTCTGCAAATACTTTACAAACTAATTATTATGTTACAAATACATAGAAGATAAGTGTAGACTCCAGTTCCAATCTGCAGGCCCAGAGGGTGCAGTTGGAGCAAGTTATTTGGTGGGATAAGAGACTCAGTGGAAAGGCGGTTGAGTACAGTGATGGACAGCGAGTCTGTTCGATCAGCACCAGCAGAATAGGATAACTGAGGCTGTTTCTGCAAGAAAAATGGCTGCTGATGGTGTCGCATTTTTCAAAGGGATAAAAAAGTCAAAAATGCTTCAACAGAGTTCCAAACATACTTGGGTGGCCCGCTCGTGTGAAGTCTGTGTGTGGGGAAACACTCTTGAGCATCTGATAAGCATTGAGGAACACCCTAATTGGATTAGTCAATGTCAGATATTAAAGCTATTACAAATATTGTTAGCAGAAAGTTTAAAGGGAGTGATAAAGGTCCTAAAGAGGCCACAGATAAACCCAGACATGTGGATGTGTTTATTGTCCCAAGTTAATGGATCCTTCTTTTTTTTCTTTTTTTTTAATCTTCATGGATCTTGAACATGAACCATTGCAGGAATGGTCAGAATTTCTCATATTGGATTCTGAAACTACACAGGAGCAGGAATCCACATTGGTATTTGGAGATGGTGTCAGAGGAAGTGGATCACTGAATCAATATGTTTTTATCGACAGGTGGAGAATGAGCTGAAGAACATCTGTAATGAAATTCTGGAAGCACTTGAAAGGCACCTACTCCCCTCTGCTAACATGGGAGAGTCGAAGGTCTTCTACAACAAAATGTAAGAGCTTTGATGTTAATTATCAGATAAATACAGTAACTTCCTCTGGTCATCAAGTACAGGTATGTTTTTGGGCTGAGTTTTTATCGACACAGTAAACTGCTGTCAAGGACACTACACAGGAAGTGACATGTAAAATGTTTCCTTCCACTTGCAGGAAAGGTGACTACCACAGGTACCTGGCAGAGTTTGCCACTGGCAACGACAGAAAGGAGGCAGCAGAGAACAGTCTGGTGGCCTACAAAGCTGCTACTGACCTAGCCATGTCAGCGCTGCCACCCACACACCCCATCCGCCTCGGGCTCGCCCTCAACTTCTCCGTCTTCTACTACGAGATTCTCAACTCACCTGACCGCGCTTGCAGGTCACTTCTCCTTCACTGTAGCAGCACTGTCACTGTAATGCAGGAACAGCTGTTTGTTTTTTTTTCTTCTGTATATTTCATAACAGCAAGACTGTCCCTCACTGCTGAGTGGACTGTATGATGAACCCTGACTCAAGGTCAACCTCCTATTTGAGGTTGACCTTCGCCCTCCTCATGCCATAGGTTGAGGATAAGACTCAGACTTTGCAGTAATGTTGTAGTTTATATTGACATTTTTCATGGTCTTTGACTTTATGTTCACATTTACATAATACTGAATTCCAGACACAGAATGATATATGATTTGGTACAGCTGAAACTATAATGCAGCTTAAAAATAATCAGTAAAAACATGATTTTTCTGTCTGAAGCATGATGTAATTTCGTTTGTTTGCTCAGGTTGGCAAAGGCTGCGTTCGATGACGCCATCGCAGAACTGGACACACTGAGTGAAGAAAGCTACAAGGACTCCACACTTATCATGCAGTTGTTACGTGACAACCTGACACTATGGACTTCAGATATGCAGGGAGAAGGTAAGAGTCCCGTAGTTTGTTTATTTCATCAGGTGTTTTTCTGTGATGGTGTATCTACCTGGCTCTCACTGCAGAACTTTTTCCAGGACAAGCTGTTGACACTAACCCACTCATCTTCATCTAAAAATGTTCTTGCATTTGTTTTTATGTGTCTTTGTATTGCGAGCACCTTGATGGCTTTTTTTTGTCTCACTGACAGCTTGCAAAAAATAACAGAAAAAGACTTGATATAAAATCAACTGCCTAACAGTCCAATCCAGTTACAACTAATCAAACGTGTTGCTACATTTAGTTTTGGGGCTTTTCTTTATTTATGTTCTTAACATGAAAAGTTGAGTGGTATTCCTGCTCAAAGACTGTTCTTGCAGAATTGAATTACTAGACAGCTAGAAAGAAAGGTCAGAGGTCTTCTCTGATCTGAAGGTGCTTTTCTATGGAAAGTTCTGAGAACTCAAATTTCCCAAGAACTAATATCTAGGAATGTTTCTAAGACCAAGTGTTCCTCTAGCCTGTGTCAGAATTACATTCTCGTGCTCGGTGATTTAAGAAAAACATACAATAATCAAATCAAAATTTGAATGAATTTGTGTAAAGTAAATTCAACAGAGAGCAAATTACATTACTACAGATATGGTAGTATGCCTGAGCCCAGTTTTGTAAAGTTGAACATGTTTAGCTCACACATGTTATATGTGGAGTCACATGGACTGGTTCTCTGGCTGCTGCAGGTTCTGGTTTATAATGTGTTTTCCAGATTGCAGCAGTGGTTGTGTGTAGTCCATGATGGTGCAGCTGAGCTAGATCTGACAGATTGCAGCTGAATGATATTGAGGGTTCAAGCTACCTGGTCAGCTGGCCAAAAGGGCAAGTTGGTTATCTGAGACAAAGCTTTCAAAATAAGACTGAAGTGACTATCAGTCATAGACAGTGTTGTCATAGACAGCAAAAAACAGACAAAGTGAGTCACCACAACTTTGGTGGCTGTTAATATACCTAGATGGCCTGCCTAAGTTAAAACACTGTGTTAATAAGCTCAAACAGTTAATTCGAGGTTGACAACGGCTGTCTGAAGTTGTCTATTTGGCAAGCTACTGCCTGACCAGTGAGTTGTGGCTAGTTACCTGAAACCAACACCCGTGGTAATGGCACAACACTAGCTTGTTTTGTTCGCTCACCAGCACCTCAGAAATACAGAGGGATGTGTCGTCCTGTAAGGCGTAAAGAGTGCAGTCATCGGCATACAGATGACATATTAACCTGATACAGCCAGCATTTGTCTTGGTTCGCCAAGTCCCAGAATGATTAATAAGCTACAGCAGAGTAAATCTGTTGTAGCTGCTCAACTGTTATTAGTACAAGCTCATCCAAAGTGAAGCAAAAACTTCGCAAGAAATTTACAAATAATAAATCATTAAGCCCTTTTTGATTCATTCTTTCCTACTCCTCCATTCATTCCAGCAGTATGCATCAGCTGCGCTGCAGAGCATCCACCGAAATGGTTTTTTTTTCAATTAATTATTATTTCAGTGACTCATCACCTCTTTTGTCTTTTTCTCATTCCCTCTGCTGTAGAGTCCTAAAGGAAACAAACCTGTTCATTTCCCATGTTAACTGTACTTTGTAAGTGTTCCTCACCCACGCGTTTGCTCTGTGTGTGTTGTGTGTGGCTTGTTTTTACCCCTCTGCACTAGCTCACTCATGGTTTAATAATTCAGCCCACTCACACATTGCTTTGTTACTCACCCATTCACTTGGATCTTGTATTAACTTTTGGTGACATGCTCTAATCTTTGGTCTTCCCACCACAGTCTCATGTAACTGGCTCACTTGACTAAAGGTAGTTTGTATAGTGTGATGAGTAGTTCCTTGTTGTACCTGTGCACAAGCAGAGCTTTACATCATGTTGTTTGCATGCTTTCACACTGTGGACCAGTATAGCCAGTCAGTCATTTAAAGACGTTAAGGTCCAGCTATGCAAAAGTGGTATGTTCATGTTTAAGTTTAAAGTAGTGCTGCAGTATTTGGCCTTCTCTAACAAGAACAGGGTCATTAGTAGTTTATTGGAAATGGCAGTGTTTGCCAAAACCATTGCCTTCTTGGGTGCTAGTTAACCTAAGCTAACACTGAAGGTGTTGTGTTTTACATAAAACTTACACCCCACCGACACACAAACACACACTTGGAGCTCTGTTTCTAAACTATGGAAATGAATGCACCATTTCACCCAACACCTGAAACCGTAGCAAAATTTGCATCCAGCATGCAGGTTTTCTTTACAGATTTCTGCTAGTTACAAATTTGAAGTCCCCCCCAAAGACATAATCAGTGTAAACTCCCACACAAGTCTGACATTGGAAAACATAACAGTACAGTAATAAATGTTGGTGGAACCTAAAGTGGACCCATTATGCTTTTCTTTATTTTATATTTTATGGTGGATGGCTAAAGAAAAGCTTTAAATAATCAGCTCCGTGTCAGTGCAAGTAGTTACATCTAAACATTTTTTTTTCTACTCAACACTGTATGATGTCTGTGAGAGAGGATATCCCTAATATGGTCATCTCAGGCACACAATTTTGGCTGTGAGCGCAGTGTTTTTGGGGGACATCTAATCTGGAAACGGTTCTACATACACTGTTCTACATTCTAGATATTTATCCTGTTATTTACCAGTTTGTTTAGTCCTTGTAAAATCTGTTCTCTAAGAAAAATCTGCCTCAAAGTTCTCCAAGCAGATTTCACTGGAATTTGACTTGTTTCAAGCACTTTGGTATAATCAGTTTCTGTAGCAGTAGCGGTGGTAGACTCTTTGTTTTTCATTGTATTCACAGGGTGAAGGCAGTTAGTTCTACAAACACTTTGACTGATAAACGGGTCAAATTTAGCTGAAATGAAGGATATGAGTGTGTTGCCGATTAAACCGATTAGTTTACTAAGTAATTAAAATCGGCTTCATTTGAACCTGCTGCTCCATGCACTGGTAATCATAGTACTGTGCATGCATTTATAAGAAATTATTGGTACTGATACTACTACTACTACTACTACTACTATTGGATGCTGCTGTAAAATGCAGACCTTCTGTTCATCTGAGTCTCTTGTCTGTAGTCCTCTAGTAATTCTCATCCAGCTAGGTTCATATATCACTGTGAACAATGGCCTATTGTAGGAAAGACTACTCAGAATATCTCTACCATCATCATATATTTGGAGGGAGGGGAAAAAGTGAAAAGCTGAGTATCCCTGAGGTGTATACTTTGAAATGACATTGACATGTTATTGATTCAGTGTCACGAAGGTGACTTTCTCTTTACATCGCTAGAGTACTATGGTAACTTATGCTGAACACAAGGTGTCCAAAGGGGGCAGTGTCACCATTTTTGTTATTGCAGTAACAGGAAGCCCAAATACCCAGAGAGAAGCTGCAAACTCTTAACAGAAATAGCTACCACCATAATCTCTTTAATTCCTCAAGGTTTGGGTTTGTGTTCAGTTTCACCTGCTTTTACACCAAATGTCAGACATGCTTGCCACTCATGCACTACAGAAGGATGATACCTTATGAGGTTTTTAAGAGGCGCTAACAGTAAATCTCTCTCCACCAGGTGAAGAACAAAACAAAGAGGCACTGCAAGACGCTGAGGACGAGGCCCAGTGAGACTATGCCACCAACAGCCAACAACTTGAGACCCTCACCCCACCCCCCACACTCCCTCCACCTTTATCTTCCTCCTCCTCACCTGCCCCACCCATCCATCTATGAGTCACTTTCCTCTTCGTCGTCCTTTTTCCTTTTCTTCCACCTGTGTAGCTCCAAGACCCAACAGGGCCACGGAGTTAACAAGTTATTTTTTCTCTTCTTTTTTTATTTTTTATATTAGCCCTGACATCGTTCAAGTAAATACCACTTAATTGAGGCAGGAAATACAATGTTAGAAAGACAAAGATAAAGAAAGCGGTCCCTGGATTTTTTTTTTTTCTTTGTCCTGGTACAAGCAGTTCTGAAAATGTTATCTTTTGGTTTCATTATTGTACTTTGTTTTGTTTTTTGCTTCTTTTTTTTTCCTCAATATTTTTATCAGTTGCTGGATGTATTGAGAATTTTTTTTCTTAATGTAATTACAGAAATTAACTTTTATTACTGACAATGTTGACTATTAGTTGTGGGAGCTATTTTATCTGTTTTTAATGAAATGTCATGCAGATCATTTGACCGTTTTTAGGGGCAGTTTGGAAGAGTACAAGTGCCCTTTTTGTTAACTTTGTAGTTGAGAGGAAGTTGGCAATATTCGCGATATCCACGTGGGGCAAAGAAGTGCTTAACTTTTACACCATAGTGATTCTGTTGTCATGTTCATGTAGTTGTCTTTGGACTGTACTTTGTGCTGAAATACTGTAACTGTGCACACATTCTGGCTCTGAAGGTTTATCTCTTGCTGGTGGTTTGAATTGAAGAAGAAAAAAGAAAAACAAACTTGGGAGATCTCTAACTTGTGTAAAAGAGTAGACTCAATTTGGCCCCATCCTTTAATGAAGAAGATCAGTACTTGCATGAGTTAAAAATAATTAATATTCTATTTTTCTTTTCTGCTGCTTCCCCCTGCTTTTTATTGAAGGTCCTCTCCTGTTCAGAGGGTGTTTTTTCTTTTGCGGTTTCTTCTTGTGTTGCTTCATTATGTGTAACTTGGAGCTGATTTGTACTACTGGATATCTGACTGGAGCCACAGACAGGGAATCTGTATTGTTCTTACTGAAACACAGCATGGAATTAACATTAAACAATCTAAATTAAACATTATTAGCTGACATGTGGTGTTTATTTTGTTGCTAAGACTTCACCTTTAGGGACTTTATGTTAGGATTAGGTGTTGAGAAACTAACAGCTGATGACATTTTATCTACCTAAGTTAGGGTAGAATTATCTGGACCACAAAAAACTGAATCAATCTGACCTCATCCTTCTTGGGTGGGTCCTACACTCTGAACCAGCAGTGGACAGCACAACATTTATTTATTATTGGTTGTGTAATGATTAGTTAAGATTTGCAGCATCACAAGGTCTGCTGCAGAATATAGGATGGTTAAATAATTGCTCTGCCAGTATCACTGAACTTGCTCATAATGAGATCCTATAAGGAGGGTGGTTGTTGAGTATTATGAGAATGAGTCATTTCTTTATGATTACCAGGTGAAATATGTGTGATCCTATAACTGCAAGAATGCAGGAAGTGGAGCAGCCACAGTTTGCATGTCAACTACATTCATCAACTTCGGGTGATGATGTGAAATGGACCCAAGATAAAGTTTTTGTCAAACTGGTTAATGTTTGAAACGACTACTAATGACATCAAAATATGACGGGGTAGTAAATATATTAAAGGGTAACCTAGGAAACTACCCTGGAATGTCTGTGTGGAACTGACCTTCAGCATTAAGGGCCATTTGTGATGAGCAAATTGCTTCCTATGACGTTCATTCTTAAAATAAGGCTGAGATTATTTGCACTGCGTAAGTAGTCACTATAGACAAGTAGTCCTTCCCACTAGCTTTTTTTCAGGACTGCTTGGAGTCCCGCTGAAGGACGCATATAGAGTAGTGGATACTCCAAAGTATCTGGATGATGCCAAAAACTTTTTTGAGAGGGTTGAGTCCTGTTACATCTGGCATAAAAGTAACAAGCTTTTCATAAAAAGCATTTCATCATACAAACAGTCAGACATGGTGGTGGTAGTGTCTGACTGTTGCTTTGCTGCTTCAGGACCTGGATGCCTTGCTGAAATTTGTGGAACCATGAATTCTGCTCTCTACCAGAAAGTCATCATCATCAGTTTGTACCCTTAAGCACACTTGGGTTCTGGAGCAGGACAATGATCCGAAATCTTTTTATAATCCTCATTAGTTTATAGTTACTGAATTAAGGTTGCGCTTTGTGTTTTCACGCTTATTATTCCTCATATCCTGCATAAAGATAGTTTGGAGATGATGAACGATGCTCAGAGTTCAAGAAAGATTTTGCCATTTTGCAAGTTTTACTTCTGAGCATAAAAGCTGTGATTAGCCTAGCTCAGCATAAATACTGAAAATAGAACAAAACTGTTTGAATTGTTCCATCAACAAACCAAAAAAAAGCTTATAATTTTCACTTTGTAAACCTCATACTATCAAAATGTAAGCTGTGAATAGACATGAGGTAGCTAACATGTGTATTTAATAGTTTCAGCTTTACATCAGCTTATCAATGACATTATATTTATTGATAAAGGATTCCTGACTTTGGATGCTGACAAACTCAGCAAGTCCACTTGTAAATGGCTCAGAAAAAAGGTTTGGGAGTGACCTAGTCAAAGTCTGGGCTTAAATCCACATGCTTAAACAGGCCGTTCAGTATGGCTGAATTAAAACAAAGAAGAGTCTTCCACAGTGATGTAAAAGACTCATTGTCAGTTATCACAAACACTTACAGTTACACTTACAATTACAGTTCTTGCCAAAAAAGCAGGTATTAACCTCAGGTGGCAATTGTTTTTTCACACAATTGCCACAGCTATCGATACAGCTATCGAAACCTACGTGCCGTAGATTTCGATAGCAAGTAAATACAGCTGTCCTTAAACAATTTTAAATGAAATTGTTTAAGGACTTCATTTTGTATTTACTTGGGTTACTTTGTCTATCTGAAAATGTGTAACGCTTGGGTTTGTGTATAAAGTAATATTAAGCCTGTAACGCCAAGTGTATAATATTTAACACATCAGTTTTTGTAAGTTTTGCATCATCAATATGATAATTCCCTGAAAAAAAAACTGCACAATACATACTGAATAAAAACAATAAATCTGTTTATGTACCCCAAAAAAAGAAAGAAATACAATAATGTAAAAACTATTAAAAACATTCAGCAAAATATTAAATACTGCAGTACCACTTTGTTCACTCTGTTGAGAGAGATATCAATATTATTTTGTGTTGACGTTTGGTTGTTTGGTTGTTGACGTTTGGGGTGGAGCGGGTCACCGCCTAACCGGAAGGTCGGTGGTTCGATCCCAGGCTCCTCTAGTCTACATGCTAAGTATCCTTGGGCAAGATACTAACCCCATGTTTGCCTACTGGTGATGGTCAGAGGGCCCGGTGGCGCCTGTGTCCGGCAGCCTCGCCTCTGTCACACCAGTGTGCGAATGATTGAATGTAGTGTAAAGCGCTTTGGGTCCTTAATGACTGTGAAAAGCGCTATACAAATGCAG
>VURO01001003.1:10030-21445 GCA_015108175.1 Pelvicachromis taeniatus
CAATACCTCAGATTGTTGATTGTTGATCCTAATGCTGGTGCTGTGAGGAGGGGTAGGATTGTGTGTGTGTGTGTGTGTGTGTGTGTGTGTGTGTGTGTGTGTGTGTGTGTGTGTTTGATTGTGTGTATATTTTTCTGTTTGTCCATGTGACACAAGTGCCTCCGTGCATGCGAGTGAGTGTGTTAGTTTTTGTGCATGCATCCGCCAATGTTTGCATGTGTGCAAAAGGAGAAACCTGATTGGCCGGACCACCGTGGCAGATGAAACTTGATGGACTGCAGGCTCCCTAAGCTCCTGTTGATGGGGATTTGGAGGCCTGTCTTTGAGGGGGGAAATTCAATTTCCTCCCCCTGCTCACCAGAACTGTTTGGATAGCTTGGCCTGGGATTGGAGAGGGTGTGTGACACTCCAGATTACCCACTCACTGAGAGGCAGCCTGGAAGGTGGCGTCTGATCTGCAGCATGGCATGACTCAACGCAAGAGGAATGTCGCACAACAGAGAGCTGTCAGTCTGTCAGCCAGCATCTGCCAGTGTTTTTATTTTTATTTATTTCATCTGTTTCTGAGTGAGCTACAACACATTATAAGAATTTTCATGTGAATATAAATGCTTTATTTAACAATGGATCCCATGAGTGCAATCTGTATGCAAATTAATCCACTATTGACATCTGCTTTATTGATTGAGCATGATCAATAGTTTTGTTAAACTCTTGAGGTTCCCAATTTAAGAACAGTTTAGCGATAAGTCACATTAACAAAATTGTAAGATATGAACAGGCTATAACTACACAGTTACAGCAACTTTCTACAATTTTTAAATCAGTTTTATGAATGTGCAAAAGTTTGAGGCAGGTAAGAAAAAAAGATGTAAACAGAGAATGCTTTCAGGAATATAAATGATTGTTTATTGGCCACAAATGTATTCTGTAGCAGGTCAACGACCCCAAACAAAAGAACTATCTTCTAGCGTAAAGAAGAAAAAGATGTACTGAAAGTGATGGTATGGACCCCACAGAGCCCTGAGCTTAACATCATCGAGTGTGTCTGGGATTACATGAACTGACAGAAGGATGTGAGGAAGCCTACATCCACAGAAGATCTATAGTTAGTTCTCCAAGATGTTTGGAACAACCTATCAGTCGAGTTCCTTCAAAAACTGTGTGCAAGTGTACACAGAAGAATTGACGCTGTTTTGAAGGCAAAGGGTGGTCACACCAAATATTGACTTGATTTAGATTTCTCTTTTGTTCATTCACTGCACTTTGTTGACTGATGAAAAAAAATGATTAACACTTTGATTTTTGAAAACATTCTTTGTTTACAGCATTATATCCTCACCTGCCTAAAACATTTGCACAGCGCTGTATGTAAGCTCAAAAAATAGTTATTTGAGGGGTTTTTAGAGAGAATTCCCATGAACAAGCATGGGTGGAACAGATCTCCAGCAGAACCAAGTTCAAGAGGGGGCAGGAAGCTACTGTGACCAGTTGGGGGTTAAGAGAAAAGTGAAAAACGAAAAGAGGAATATAGAGGGGCTACTTACAATGAAAAGAGAAAATCACAAACTATAGGAGAACAGAGACAGTTTATATTAAGCGATATATTTACTAGTCTACACACCTTGCCTGACCTCACACTTAAAAAATACTAAACTATACAAATATTTGCATGCACTTGCTTTGGTTCTTGTTTTTTACTTTTCTGCTTTCCTGTGAGTTCTCTAATAATGCCACACAAAAAACACCTTGAATACAGCCATGCAAAAAAGAAGGTTTTCACAAGACACCCTTACTGCTTCTATGAGAATTAAGAGAGTAAGTAGCAGACAGGTGCTTCTACTTAAATGCACTCGATTAATTGATCATCAGGAAATATGGCCACCTTTGCAAAAGCATAACTTTTGACTGTTTGCCAGTCTGGAGCATTGAGATATGTGTTAACACAATGCTACAGGAGCAGATACATCTGATACATCTGATTCAACCCCCGACTGTGCAATGCTCTGAGAAATTGCAAAAAAAAAATCCAAGACCTACATCTCTTACTCTAAAGGCCTTAGCAATCATATAAAACGTTATTCATGAAGTTCATGATAATACATTAGAAAACGAGTGGTTTGTTTGCATTTCTCTAAAACGAGACATGGCAATGCAGCTTAAGTTTGCAAAGTTGGAGCTTAAGCCTGACTAAAATGTGGTTGGACCGTAGAAGTTTCCCCCATAAAGATGACACTTGATGACCTCTCCTGTACCCTTTATGACAAGCTCTGATGCCTCTGTATATATCAGTAAAGACATGGTTTGATGACCATTAGAGCAAATACCAGGTTCACCAAGGGTAGCCAACTTCCATATTTCCAACAAACTACTTCCTATGACAATGATGACAGCAGCAGAGAACATTTCCCTAGTTTCGGTGTGTTTATTTCAGTTGTTCGGAGACTTCTGATGAAAAATGATACTAACAGAGTGTCAAGTGCAGTTTAATGATCCTAACCTGTTTGTGTGTGACAAGATGAGAGCGAGAACAGCCTGTCATTGCAAGCATGAGGTAACAGCTGTCTTCGTGCAGCTAAACCTGTTTTCGGTCTAATACAGTGCCTTATGAAATCCACTGACAAAGCTGTGCTAAATAATCACACTTTAAATAATGTATTCCCCCTCGGTGCAGCTAAAGGAATTTTCTGTAACTCTATACTGAACATCTAGTGAGCTTTATGACTGATAACATGACTTCTATACTGCACCCAGGGACAGCACAGACTATGCATACAAACACACAAAACAGCATAAATACAAACCTATTGGGCATTATGTTCCACCTCATCAGGAATGTCAATTACCTCAGCTTTGCGTTTAATGTTGCTGTTTGTTTGTTTGCCCCCGCCGAAAGCTGTGATAGAAATCAAGAAGGTGGTGTTGTGCCGATGACACTTGAGCCGTTTGCCTCTTCATTACCTCCGGCCGTCCCTCTCTCACCTAGCCGTAAAATGGAGGAATGTCTTTAAAGCCTCATCCAGTTTTACTGGAGTGCTGACCACTTCATCACATGCAGACATGCAGATGTTGCCATATGTGTTGTTTGCACACGTATGTGTGTGTGTGTGTGTGTGTGCGTGTTCCATGAGGTAGAGAGACTGAAAGGCTGAATGGGTCATAGCATGTTGGAAAACCCTTTTGTTGGATAAGTGTGTTTTGCTTGAAGTCTCAATTTATTGCCAGAGCAAGAGGGAAGAGGAAAGAAGAGGAAGAATAAAAAATAAATGGTGGGTTATATTTCAAAACATGCTATGTCATTAAAAAAAAAAAAAAAAGTCAAGGTGAGGAACAACAATGGAATAAAGTAGCAGCGAAGGAATAAAACTTATGTTATATTCTTTGGTCATTTTATTTTGCTAAACAGACACGCCAACACACATATTACGAAAAGAAGCACAGCCATTGTTTATGTAGGTATTCTAACACATCTTTGAACATGACTCAGCCTGTCTGAGTCAAAGACGAGAGCCGGCATGACTAAGATTATTTCAGTGATTATTGGAATGAAACTTCAGAGATAAAGGAGGACGAGGAATGTGTGCCTACTGTAAACTGGCTCTGTTTTCAGTATACAGACTGTAATACCTTAAAAAAGAATAAATTAGACACAAAAATGCCAGTTGTTAAGGCAAAACGGATGAGAAGTCTTTAGTTGAGAAACAAAAAGAGTCCACAAACAACAGGTTAGCTCAGTGGCTTGAAGACTGTATAATACTGCAACAGATCAAGTTTCAGCTCATGTTGGATTTAGCAGAATGTAAGTAAGGAAACCAAACAGCAGATTAATTTTCTGTTCCTTCATTCTTGCCTTTTCATTAATCTATTGGTATTATTAAGCACAATACCTGAAATACAATTAAAATCTGAATATTTTTATTTAATTGAGACACTAACAAAAATGGTTGAAAACTATTAAAGTAATACTTGTTTTACTTGATATCTAATTAACTTGCAAGTATTTTGATAACTCATTATTATTAGTAGGCAAAAACAATTAGTTTGCTTCATACTGGCCTTCCTTTTCTTCCCCATCTCATTTCATCTGTACTCATCTGAACAGCTCCTGTAACTAATCAGGTGTAAAGCACACGTCTGAGCAGAAACCGGATGCCACTGGTGTTTTAAGTATCGCTCACACTTTGTGACTTGGGCTTCTGCGAGAAGGAGGAGAAAAAAAAGGAGAGAGAGAAAAAAGCGCGTGCAGATATGAAAGACTTATCAATGTCTTTGATCTGTATTAGTTTATTTGGCTATATATCAGTCAGCCTTCGCTAGCCTCCTCTTGTCTTCCGGCCTTGACTTCCTGTTTCAGATTAGTTCACCATCCTGCCCACCTCAGTGTTTCACGATGCAGCAGCACTTGGGGATCACAGGTCAGAGGGTAAAGGTCGAGCAAAGAACGTTCTAACAATGTCCAGACTTAGAGCAACTGACCAGTGATTTGAAAGAGTGTGTGTGCATATGTGACGGTAATGAAATGGTTGAAAGGAAACTGTCCGTCAATGGGAAATCTGAAAACAATTTGACTGAATTAAGGCATTTAAAGCGTCTCCACTGATTTCCCCATTGGCTTCTCGTCAGTACCCTACATGCACACGCGTGCACACACACACACACACACACACACACACACACACACACACACACACACACACACACACTATGTGCAGTCAGCCTTACACAATTATGCATTCACTTGTCTTTTTGCTTCTTCATTTACACATTTGTTTATTCATGTCCTGATTTACTACCGCCTTTGCTTTGATCCAGCTGTCACCTGCTTTGTGACAGATCATCTGTGACTTTATTTTTCCATGTGTCACTGTGTATGGATGTGCACATTTTATGTATTGAAGTGGCTGCAATGGTGTAAGGATGTGTTATAGTTAACCGACCTCCACATAACCAGAATCGGTTTCCCCCCTCTAATTTACTCATCTGTCAATTGCCCAATAACACAGAACACATTATTTCAACCAGCTCATTTTCCTGAAATGCAATCTCATCTTTACATTTTCGAAAGTGTAGACTAAAGGCTTGAGCAGCATACTTTTGGCACGACTCAACATCTGCCTATTTGCAGAGTATAAAATGTTTATGAACACTTTCTCTAAATGCTGCTCCTGTTGAATATGAAAATATTCCCCTGTTTATGCATCCCCACCCATGTTTAGCATATGTTCATGACTAAACCATTCCACAGCTACCACCAGGACAGTGTGTAAGCCTCTGTGCTCCATAAACAAGGCCTTTTCTCTGAAACGCCAAACCATTTGCCCTTGGCTCGCTTTAGTGGTTCCCATAAAGGAGCCCGCTGATGCCTCTTTTAATTGCAGCATGTAATCTGACTTAAACACAAGGCTGATAATAGTACTGTCTATGAGGAGGTTAGGATTAGAAAGGCCCCTGATTCCAACCAGCTCTCTTATTATCCCCTCAGCCCTGGCCGCAAGGAACCGAATGGCCGACACGCTTGTTTCAAGCAGTGCCAGTTTCTCTGTGACTCATCTAGGTTGAGAAACATTTGAGGAGAATGGAGCCCCTGTTTTGGTGTGTCAGCGTGCTGCTTGTGGCTCTCTGACAGATTGCCGTGAGACGTGAAGGCGAATCTGCCTCCACGCTGTGCGAGTATGGAAAATACACACGTCTTCACCTCAAGTTATGCAGCCTGACCAAACTCTCAGGGAGCTGCTGTAACTGTTCAATTTAGGCTGCATATTTGAGGTCAGAGGAAGTTTTAAAAAAATACATAGTGAGCCATTCTTAAAGGTGAAGATGACATTTTTACTGTCGCTGCAGTGCTCGGCATTTCCCAAAGACATCAATATCAAGCTCTACTCTTCAAACATAGAAAAATAGAAGATGTGAATAATCGCATCGCGTATCCTCCTATCATTTGATGTATTACAGGAAAGAACTGAGACGGTTCCTATTACAAATTGCTTTGGAACTGCTCCCTGGATTGGGAGGGTGTTTGAGTGAGAGTGCTATATATGACTGCAAGTATGCGTTATACTGTGTCTAGGACAAATTTTCATTTAATTTTGATTGTAATAAACACAAAAATGATGAGAAAAAAAATATATAAATTGATATATATATATATATATATATATATATGTGTGTGGTTTCATGTACCATCTGTTCCTCTACTGTTGGAGAAATGGCAGAAAGATGCCAAATGGACTGTAATCCAGTAGCAACAGCACTTCTGGAGTAATTAATCCTAATTTTAAATTTGGGTTGGACAGTCGTGTTGGGGATCTTGTCAAAATTGATAGAATTATGAACCAGAAACGTGCAGTTTATCGTCTACCATCCACCATGCATCCAATGTCTGGAAAGTTACTTAGTTTTTCAACACACTGCCAATATTATAAAACCATCCCTCAATAGAAAAAAGACAAACTAGAAGACTTGGAGTCATGGATTGGCCTCCCCAGAGTTCAGACCTCAACAGTATTGAAGCAGTGTGGGATCATAATCTTAACAGATATCAGAAGAATAGGTAGCCAGCATTCAAAGAAGAGCATACAATGTCTTTCAAGAAGGAGAATTATTCCTGAAGACTACTTCAAGAATAAAGGAGATCATATCAAAAATCAAAAAGAAGTATAGCTGCCTTCCTGGGGACGCCTTGGTGTTCCCCCGGACAAGCTGGAGGAGGTGGCTGGAGAAAGGGAGGTCTGGGCTTCTCTGCTTTGGCTGCTGGCCCCCGCGACCCGGCCCCAGATAAGTGGAAGAGGATGGATGGATGGATGGATGGATGGATGGATGGATGGATGGATGGATGGATGGATGGATGGATGGATGGATATCAAAAATTGACCTTCAGCTTATTACAATTGTACAAACTCTAATTTTGATTTATATATGCTGTATTGTCATGTGTGTTTGCACATCTCAATAAATCACTGCGTCTGTTTCCCATTTTTTTAATAAAATGTAGAGAAATGATGAGTCGCTCAAGACTTTTTGCACAGTACTGTATTGTAAGCACTCATTTTCTATGAGCTATTTTGTATAGAAGTAGCAGCTAATCGAGTTCATGCAAATATTTGTACCCTAATTCCTAAATAGTGTTATAAATTTATAGATTAGTTTTTCATGTGCTTAAACGCCAGTGCACCTGGGAATATTCACCCCAAACTATCTAATCAATGAACATGTCTAATTCTAATCATCTGCTACAGTCACACGCTATATTGATTCTCAGTCCCTAGACTCAAAATTGCAGCAGCTTTAAAAGAAGCCGACTTTGCACATACTAGATGTCCACGCTACCACACTTGTATATTCAAACACATAGATTGGAGCTGTTTGATGATGGCAGGAGGAACCTTTGTGTTTATTGATCCTCCTTTGTTTGAAGGACAAGGTCAGCGGGTCATCTGTCACAGAGCTGGAGGCGACAGTGACACACACACACACTTCAAACAGAACTGACGGACCATACGGCGGACAGACGTATTTGGTTAATGGGGGTCATCGGGGAGTTTAGGTTGTAGTTAGGGCACAGCTAACATTGGTAGACATTTGATCATGTTGGATCGGAGATCATGGGGGTTACAGGAGATAACACGAACTACAAAGGTTGTCTGTCCTATCAACAGGTTCCTCGTGATTTCTTCACCTTTTGTATCATCTAGCTTAAACCCTGCAAATGATTAGACTGTGGACAATGTAAGTATCTGGATTGGTTAAGCTGAATAATCAATATCTAATAATTGGGGGTGTGTTACTGTGATGACATCAGCCACACATGGGTAAAATCAGTCCATTCATTCACTTCATCACATAATAGCAATGTGTGGATTTTCTAAAAATGTTTTCTGTTATATTAATTATGCTTTTCTTTCTTTGAGTTACCTGGTTTGGGGAGGTGGCTGTTTCCTGTCTGGGCAAAAGGCGTGGCTGAAGACTTTGAGAACACAATGCCTGCTCAGCAGGAACAACCAAGTGCTTATCAGAAACAGGGGTGTTTTAGCTTTAGTTGTGTTATTTTGTGTTTAGTTAGTAGTAGCGTTCATTTATGTCCATTCGTTTTTGTCATTTTTGTTTGGTTAAGTTTCTCGAAATTACTTTTTGTCTAGTTATATTTAGTTGACCTCTTTTATGGACCCACTAATTATATTTTGAACTGTCTTTTTGAACTTTTTTGGTGGTTAAAATAACAAAAAAACATTTTGAAGACATTTTTTCCTGTGTCCTCTTTGCCTTTGCTGCTTGGTCCCTCACAGTTACACACGGCAGCAATCAAGACTCAGTGCACTAAGATTTGGGTATCGAAAGAGACTGAGAAGGCCTATTTTAATGTGTACATCCACATCACTTTATTCCTGTTATATCAGCACTTCAGCTGAAATGAGAGATTGCCTTACTTGAGTGTGTTACTGAATGTGAAGCACGCCGCTGACACAGCCTGAGAAGTATTCCTGCTATGCTTTATTCTGTTTCCGCACCACTACATCCTCACTTTGACATTTGGCTGTGATAAGAGGAAAGCCTTGAATCCCACACATATCCACAGTGAATTCCAACCACTGGATTCTAACTCTCCTCCCACACTACAGCATACAGTAAAACTGCTGCGTAGTCCTTAGACAATGCTCGGATTCAGGCTGTATGCATGAGGCCTTTTCTCATTTCCTATCGCTAGCATCTGCAATGCTAATGACTGGCTGAGTGTGTTTCTCTCTGGCAGAGAGAGGTTGCATTTTCTCTATACAGCCCTGTCTGCAGATTTTTTTTTTTCATGCAGATGCGTAGGCAGCACAACTGAAGCTGCATCAAAGCTTTAGACGTCAAAAGAAGCCGTATGTCTCAGCTGAGCGCAGAATGTTGCACAATCTTGGTAGTCAATTGAAAGATCACTTACAGCATGTCTTTATGGTTGTTCCATTAGATATTCATTGTGCAGAGAAAGGCAGTACAGATTTCACTGTGTGAGCTGCAGCTGTGGGACACTTTCTTGCACTTTCTCAGATGTGCAGCTTGATTTCCCTTCAGGTTCAGATTCCACCTTGGTATTAAACACCTCCTTGTAAAGTCATAGTCTACTCCCACCACAAGTTCATAGGAACTCCACCAGATTTACTCAACCTGAGAAAGGTTTCCAATCATTCTTGACCATATCCTCCCTTCATGCATTCACTTCTCCCATATTTTCAAATGTCTCTCTCCATCTCTTGCCCTAAAGGCTCCCCATGTCTCTCTCCACCGCTTTCAGATTTACACACACAATCTGAGCAGACAGGGAGCTTTTTTTTTTGAGCCCATAGACTTTGTTGTATCAGTGTCAGTTTTGACTTTCCTCCCTCAGTAAGGAGGATTGCTGGCGGCGGAGAGCCGTGCCGGAGGTGACTTCCTGTTTAACAGCTGGGCCCTTGTTCGGCCCAGGCTTTGGCTACACTATGATAATCTCCCATGAGTCTTTCCACATGGGCAGAGAAGCCGCCGTGTCGCACCACTGTTTTTCCTGCCTTCCAACAAAGAAGAAAAGGTGATTGTGTTAAGACCTCTCAGCCCCTTCTTGGGGTCCAAATGTTTGTGTAGCATGTGTGTCTGTGAGTGAGCTGTGAATCATTTTGCTACTGGGATGAATGCATGAATCAGCCTTTCAGTAAGTATGTAAAGCAGTGGCTGGCTGAGGTGTACGGATTTGGAGCATTCAGCTGTCACCAGCTGACCTCACCACAGACACACTTTGTGCTCAGACACAGAGGAAACAGGGCTTCTCTCTATCCCAGCCCCCCCTTTGGAGAACACTTACACCCCAGTTGGTTATCCTTCTGTGCTCTGTGTCCATGTTGGTTGTAGGCAACTACCATCCTTTAAAAAAAATCTTTTTTTCCCAACATTCTCTGCCCCCACCGCCATGACCTTTGGCCAGTCACAAGCCACGGAGCGCCCCTGGGCACAGGAACTCACCCGTGCAGAGGTCACCTGAGGTCGCTTTAGTCTGCCTGGATCCTTGTGTGCACTGATAGGACTTTGATGGCTTATTAGGGAATGTAATGGTAGGTAAAATGGTGGGAGTCCCAGCCTCCATCACCTGCTGGGAAGGTTGACTATCTAGGCTGTTATTAGAGGAATTACAGAGGAAGTAAGAAAACACAGATCCAGACTTTTGTTAATAATTAAAAGTAAGGATCTGGGTTAGTTTTTAGTCAAAGGATGCTTAGATTTAGATCTCTGCTTTAAAGTAAATCAGATGTAGTTTTTGAAGCTGTAAACTTTAGTTTTATTCATGGCTTTACCGTTCTGTTTAATCCAAGTGAGACTTTTAGGGTTAATAAATAAGTCGTGTTGTACAAGAAGAAGCATGCAACCAAAAAGAGCTGGTTTCACACAGTGCCATTCTGAACTTCATTTCCAACTGAAAGGCAGATGACACACGTGCAGCTATGATTGGACGAGACAGCTGCTCCCAGGATGTACAGAGGGCTTTGACTGGCCTTGGCAGCTGCCCACGCTGAGCTTAGTTTTAGTGCTTGCTAAGTGTGTGTGTGCATTATCAGTGAGGTCACCGTTTTACCATACCGCACTAATGCTTTTGAGCTGATGTTTATCCCGCTAATCAAGTAAAGGCTTTGACTGCTGTGGCCATCACTGAAAGGAGGGTTGTTCAAAAAAGCTGAACTGTGTGTTTGTGTTCAGCACCTGATTTAAACATTAATGAACCACACTGTGCTCAGTGAGTTTAAATTCGCAGAAGTGCTTGGAGTTCGCAGATTTTGACGCCATTTTTTTAAATTTCAGTCTAGAAAGTATAATCGTATATTTCTACAGTTTTATTGGTTCTGTGTCAGAAGTCAGGAATATTTTCTCTAAAGCAGAGTCCAGCAGTCGTCGTCGCTCACTTGCAGAGAGAGAGGTGTTGTGAAACATCCACTTACCAGTTGTCGAGAACAGTGTGCTCACAGTAGATCACTAAAACACACAGGGAATGTGAGAACTCTGAACAGACAGAACCCAAAGAATGCCACACACACACACACCCACCCACACACACACACACAGAGTTATTCTTATTCACAAAGTGATATAACACCAAAAAGTGAACAGCTTCTATCCTTCCTTTTGTCTGTTGCTTGATTAGAGATGTGACAACAGCTGAAACAAATTGCATAATCGTCCCGTTGCTGTATTGCAGTGCCACCACTGCAGAAGGAGAAGTGCCACCATCGGTCCCACCGCAGATGGCAGTCCTGCTTGCCCACACCTGTGAATCATTTGGATTCAAACTGTTTATTTGGCTTTTCTTAAGTGCTACCAGTGTTTCCTCTGCGCATTTGTGCCCCCCCCCCCCCCCCCCCCCCCCCCCCCCCCACCCCCCCCCCCCCCCCCCCCCCTCCCCCCATCCCCCCCCAC
>VURO01001005.1:0-17148 GCA_015108175.1 Pelvicachromis taeniatus
ATTCGCTGGTACCTGATCTATGACGTTAACTCCTCAACATGCAGAAGATATGGGCTGTCTCTCACTTCTCGAGCTCCTTTCATACCACTGTGATCACACCACTGGTTTATCTGTTACGACAGTGCTACCATTCATTATAAGGCTCTAGGCTTTGGCTGTAGTTTCCTGAACTGATGGAGTTTGAGAATAACACGATTCCCTGAGCTTCATGAAAAGGATTTGGGTTTAAAACCTCAGCGAATCATCAAAGGGCAAAAACAGGATGCGGTTATTTTCGATATCTGAGGTTATAAAATCATTTCGTTCAGTATTAAAGTGATTATACTGGTATAAATTCTGATTTGCAACCTTGACTGTGTATTTTTGGTTGTGGGCTCTGCAGTTGCTTTATAAAGTGCTACTGATTACAGTGTTTGTACAGACCAAAGCACATATGGCTTTGACAGTAACATAGCAGCTCTCTCCTTAAACATCTGTGCATGACTAACACTGAAACATGGCATACTGATGTATCCTCCCATGGGCCGTTTAAATATAAGATTTACTCCACGCCACCTTTGTACATTTGTCTATTCCTCTTCTTGAGCGTGCCATGGATTTCTATAGCTTTACTATTTAGCATTGTTCCTAAACTGATGTCAGGCATATATTATGTTTCCCAAGATGATCTTATTTTACACAGCGGGCTCTGTTGCATGCTATTGCAGTTTTCAGGATGATTTAAAGTCATAGATTATAGCTGACCAGCTACCCAGACCTTTTAAAATGGATGTACTGTATATGGTCGCAGCTGTGTTATTGCTCTTTGATGTCACTTTATTTCTGAGATTCTCAAAGTCTAAAATTAAGGTAAGATTCCTACATTCGGCAGCAAAATATAATGCTTGAGTTCAAGGATTTCCCCCCGTGACAAATACACCAGAGGAACTGATGTCCACAGAGAGTAATTTGTTTCACATTATATATCAAACATGTGCATTTATCACTACAGATCATTAAAGCGTCGCATAGAATTCCAGCATAAGGTTTTGGCACATCATTTTCAATCACGCCATAAATATTTATATTTTGTGGATATTTGCTTTTCTAAATGTTAAGGAAAGAAATCAGAGAAGCATTTTTGTAAAGTTGCAGACAAATGTTTCCCTGCAAGCAAATAACAAAAAAACAAAACAAAACAAAAAAACTTTATTCAGCTGGAATCCAGAAGCATATCAGAAGCCTAAAATACTACATGTGAAACAAGGAAAACATGAGGCTGAACCGCCAAGACTACAAACAATCAAGCAAGGAGCACTGACCAACTGAGGCTTTAAATATACAAAAGGTAACAAGGGAAGTAGACACACCTGGGAAACTACACACAGCTGAAACTAATTAAGGTAATGACACACAAGTAAAACTAGAAGACACAAGAGAATGTAAAAATTAAATAAAAATGAAAATGACTACCAAAATAAAACAGAAAGTAAAGAACCGTCAGAGTAGCAGCAAGATAAAAGAAGACACAGGCATAAACTGAAACTCACAGACAAAAAAAACACAATTCTAACCAAAAAGTTGAAAACAGACGAATTAGCTGCAAATATAATAATAATAATGAAGAAGTCAAACATGAAATATGAGCTCCAACAAAACTCAAAAGGAAACACAGACACACAAACTCAGCTAGAAATACAGCAAAAATAGAAAAATGAAACTATCACAGAATCCATTTATTCATGTGTAAACTCAAAGTTCATGTGAAAAACCCCTAATGATCCATAACACTGACGAGCAAAGGCAAAAACACTTTAGGATAAATATAGGTCGCCATGACAGATTTCAAACAGAATCAGATGCGTTCCATTATAGCCGCTAATAACTAATGTGAAATGTCCATTTCTTAATTATCCAGAGAGCTGCGTAATTCCAGTGCACTTATGCAGACAAATGGCCAGTTATACTTGACCGTCTATTTCAGAGTCCTGTTGGGTTTCTCCTCATAGCCTAATGGTGATGATAATAGGTCTCCCATCTATAGCTCTGCACCTGGCAGTGAGTCTACGGATGCCAAGATCCTCATAAGCATCTATTTTAATTATGCAGGAAAACAGCCACAGTCATTACAAAAATAAAGGAAATGACCGTGGACATTGCCACAAGGCAACCGTGCTTTCTTATTTGCAACCCCACAAAATTACAAGAACACCAAAAATATCCATATTATTGTTGGCAAGATGATTTTCTGCGTTTTAAAACATAAAGCCAGGAAAAAATATAAATCTTTAGTTTTATGTTTCGGCTTGGTTCATGCACCACTTTCAGAAAGCTGTTTTGTATTTGCAACTCCACGAGTAACTGTTTACAATTTGCAACCATCCAGCTCTGTTTCTTGTTATGTAAATGTTTGCTCATGAGCATGACCATATGGATCATGTGACCCTTAGACAAATTGTTGGTGAAGCTGGCAGCCTCGAGGGCTGATGCCTTAACCCTGAGCGCATAACCGGCAAAACAACATTCTTTACACATATGTCCTTTTTGAAAGCGTAGCCACTGATTATATCTTTAATGAGACAAATCGTGCACAAGCCATCGGGAAAATAACATTTTTTCAGAGGTACTTTGGCAAGTTGTGAAGTGAGATGACTTTTGCCCCGGCTGCCATAAAAATAGGAATATATTTAGTATTGATAGGAGGGTGTGGGTCATTCATGTTTCCTGTGGAACCAACCGAAAGCCTTACATGTGCCAAAGTAAATGGTTACATCCACTGACTCATGGCAAAGGAAAATAGTTTCCACGGTTATATATTATTCGAGTTTATCCTGTCACTCCATCTGTATGATGGTTTTAATGAACGTCCTTCTTTTTTTTTTTTTTAGTAACGTTCTGACAACATTGTGAAAACATGCAGTTATAGCAGAGTTGAGTAAGGCTGCCATGGTGAAACGATGAAGGAATTTGCCCAGGTTGCTCCGTGCTGACCCTGACAGTGATTGTTCACTTCAGTGCCACTCATTGCAATGGCGCGCTTCAAAATGACACACCGAGTAGAGTCAACAACTTTACTTTCTCAACTGACAGCATTGTGAAGTGCAGAGTAATGGGATTAGATGCTTTTTCCCCCTAACTAGGACGTTTTTTTTTTTCTTTCCTCAAAGAAATTTGTGCTTGAGCAATTTAATTGTTTTGAGAATTCCAGGGCATCTCTCTCAAAGCTGTGCATTCCTTTCCTCCACAACACAATGCATTCCTGGAGAATAAAAGTGATCTCCATCAGAATCAGTTAGACTCCCTACAATGTCTCAGGAATTTTGTCCTGCAGGAGAACGACATGTTGGACTCTGTGATGGATAGTGTATTAATTAGAAAGCGTTCATTACTAAATTGGGTGGCACTGTTATAAGCCAGACTGCTGTTAACTGGACAGAAGACTGAAGTTCTGTATAGTGTTTAAAAAATAAAGATTATTTGATATTAAGATATAGGATGTTTACTGTTAATGAATTATATGTCTGAAAAAGTCCTCATACCATACATATAGCATGTAAAGTGTAGTTTCCAAACAGCATTACAGCTACATCCTCCTTTTTTGCAGACATGCTAAATTACACTAATGCCTGGTAGAGCTTTTTTTTTTTAAACTGTTAAGATTCAGTGTTGCAGTTACAAGAAGATATCATTTCTGCATTGCTTGAGGGGAAACGCCAGTTTTATCGATTTATCCTCTAATTCGATATATTTCTCTTCAGCCCTGAGGCTGTTTTCAAAGACTTCAAATGGAAATGAATTCTCATTAGCTTTATTTCTTTGTACAGTTCATTAAACCTGTTATTTGTCAAGAACCAGGACAACAGAGACAAGTCTATTTACCATGTTTAACAGTGATTAAATTCACTAGATTAAACCAAAGGACTAAAATACCATGACATGAATAAATGATATTTTGTGAGAGTCATTGCACTCCATAGTCACAAATATTCAAGACCCTATAGGGATTCTGAAAAAACATTAAAAAGGATCCGAAACACTGGAAATTATTTACTGTCAGACCTCATTTATCTTTGAGAGTTAAGATAGCCATGTGGCCTCAAAGCCTTCACTTTATCTTAAATTAGATTCTTGTCTTAACAAGAAGCAAAGATAATCTGGGTTCAATCAGTTAGGATCGGTGACAGGTATAAACAACAATACTAAACCAGATTCATAGGTAAGACTTTTTTTTGTAGCAGTGGTAAGGCATTTAAACGTTTTTCTGCGAGGATAAAAGAAGATAAGTCACATGCAACATACAGGCTTTGTTGTAAAAGTTGTGGTTAGTGAGACTTTTTTCTTAAGCTCTTATATCCACACATGCAATTCAGGCAGGGTCTTTGTCAGTAGAGCTCTGCTTTGTATTTATGTATTCTCACATTCACACCTTAGATTTTCTAAGAAAAACAATAATTCCTCGAAACAGTGCCAACTATTGAGGAACAGAATGACCCTGAGAGAATTATACGCTGCCTCCTGGATGAGACTGTTCTTTTTTGGTGTTAACATACCAAATATAATATCTTTCCCTTCTTTGTTAGCAACAATGTGGTCGATGAGACTGTAGTTTACAATTCAGAAGGAAAAACTAAATTAACCACTAAGATTATCAATGGTGGTTTTTACAGGAAAGAAAACAGATATGTCTTCCTTTTGGCAGCTCAGATACAAAATAATAAAGTTTTTATGCTGGCATCACAGGGAGATTTGACCCAGTAACAGCCGAGTGAACGTGAGATCACCTCTACAGGCTGCTCTGTCAAATATATACTGTACACAGGGCTATATCCATCTTTTTCATGTTTTAAATGCATCTGTCGGGGGAAAAAAAGCAAACAGATATTAATTCAGAGTAAAGCAAACGCGACATTAAATTTTACAGATGCTTACTCGCGTTATTCATTAATGACAGTGACGAACTTGAAAATAAATCTTTCTTTTTAAGTCCTTCATTTCTGTGTCGGAGCATCACAAGGATTCTTGGTTTCATGGGCAATTTTTTTTATGGCAATTTGTGGAGACATGAAATCTATAAAATATCTTCTTTATTAACCAGAAGATGACAGAGAGGTAGACATTCCCAAAACGTTATCAACCAAATGAAAACCACATGCTCATTCAATATGCACTACCCTGTGGAAAGGATCATGCATTGTAAGTCTAGTGTAGAATATGCACTATATCAATACGGATAATAAATGCATACACTGTACAAAAAAAAGAAAACCCACCCAAAAACCATGAAACGTTAGATACTCTACAACTTGATCTTGAACTGTGCAGGTTCATATGAACTTTTCCCATCCGTAACTTAAAAGGTGACATTCAACATGCCAAAGCTCATATTTCCTGAAATGCACAGCAGTCTGGAGGAAATGGTTCGCTACTGCTTCTGGTTAGTGTTTTGTCTCAACGTAAGTCATTAGGCCTCTGCTTAAATATGTGCCCAACGCCCAACGTGTTGCTTGTGCTGCAACACCATGATGTTTTATTTCACAAATACATGCATTTTATTATTATTATTTTTTTTTTTTACATTTTGTGTATCTGGTTAGAAGCCATTACTGATATGATTTCCTGAGAAAGAGTGGCCTGTCGCACACTCACCTTTAATCGTGATTAAACTCGATCTATTTATTATTTCTTTCATGGTCTTTCTGAAAGGGTAAAGGAGCCAAGCTGTGGTACTCCCTCTAATCCACGGTCAAATGTCACTAAAATAAGCAGCACAGAAAAATTACTAAGACCACAACGTCTTGATGTGGACAGCATCTAACCTCAAAGTAGAATTGCAGATTTGTCCACCATTACAGCACCTTGTTTTTTATTCATGGCCTTATATGACTCATGAGAGCAGTCAAGTCAGTTAAAACCAAGTAGGAACTGAACTCAGTGCATTATACAGTAAATAAATTGGACAATCTCATGCATGGGAACAGACTTGAAGAACTAGTTAAAGTGTGAAGTGAGCATATGTAAAATTAATGCAGACTGAGCCTTTAAAACGACATAAACTTGAAACTGAGGTTGTACTTTTGTGTGGACCTCAAGCGCCGACGCTGGATGGAAAACAGATGCTCTGCTCATGTTTTGATTTATCCACAGTACAATACCTAATCTGCTTATTGTTGTTTGTAAAACCATAAACAAATCCATCAGTTTGACATTCGTGCTCCTAGTTTCTGTACATCTTTTCATCTTTAATAATTTATCAAAGTCGGAATAGGCAAGCCAAGTGATGTCAAGTGAACATTTTGTCATTAGTATGCGAACAGGATATTTGACAATCCATTGCTTTGTCACTGGGCAGAATTTGTGGCTTTGCTTTTTAATATATTTATGTTAAAAAAAAAAAAGAGAAAAGGATATTTGCAATAAAAATGAATCTTGATAAGGTAAAGGATTTTACTTTGTTTAATACAATGCTGCACGGGGAACTGCAAAGATAGTGAGACGGTCTCAGTCACAACTTGAAGTGATATGAAACAGCCCTGCATGTTATCTACGAAAGGAAATAAAACATAAACAAAACACTTTATTTTCTTTCCAGCTCTGCTACACATTTATCTATACTGCTATCTCAGAACACCGACACTTATTATGTCTGCTGACTTCTTTTAATGCGTACTGCAAATATTATTTTGTGCACAGCGTACTATTTAACTCCCAGTTTTATCTGTCTTTTGATCCCTTGCCCTCAAAACTACATCTAGGGCATAAAGAACAGAGCCAATCCCGATGTCACTTTAAGTTGTTCTGTCTGGCTGACATTAAAATAGGGACAGGTAGTGTAGATAATATGGATGATTGTCCCTGTGGAAGTAAAACCATCTGAGCATGTCGATTAGTGTGAATATATGCATATCTGTGTGAGTTGCCTCCCTTGCTGTGCTGTCACAGTCATAATGAGAAGCTGCCAGCACTGGAACTCATTCCACTGGGTGAAAAAGCAGCTCAGAGAGAGAAAGTGGGGAGTCATAACGAGGTTGGCTGGAGGAAAAAAGTTTCAGCTGCAGTAAAAAAAAAAAAATGAACACGGTGAGAGTGACCAAGCTTTTTTGTTTATTCTTTTTGATAATCCATCTTTTTCTTAATCAGTGCAAACAGAACAAAGCAGCTACTTCATTACTATTCATCCCGACTCCTTTATACTGTCGCTGCACAGGTATACCGTGAATAAAATGCCTTTATTTTGTCTTGCCAGGGCTAATTCAGTTTTCAAATTCATCTCTTTAGTGACAAAGAAGTAAAATTAATAAACATTGAGGCATTCATCCCATTTCCATCAGATGTTTCTCAGTGAAACTACTGACACAAAGGGACTCTCTGTTCCTCTCATGTTTATAAGCTCTAAATGCAAAGTGACAAGGGTTTAATAACTTTCAGAGCTTTTAGTGATTGACAAGAAAGCGAAGCAGGATTGTGACTCCAGCACCATAAGAGATAAAAGTGTAGCTTCCCCTTGGGGGTTGACTGAAGATGTAAGCTATGTTCCTTTAAGGAGTCACAACATATGAGGAAAAGTTACAGGCATTGTCTCTTTTCTAGACTTAGATGGAAAATACCCCCAGGAGGTTTCTTGACTTCCAACATCTGAAGGAAAATACTGTCTGTATGATGGCTAGATCTCCTTATGATGCAGTGGCTGTGTTGAGGTTTTGTTAAGGTAGTGCAGGTGGATATAATTCATAATCACTAAAGCCAGACCGGATTTATATCACATATTTCAAGCCTCACTGTGCATGAATGCATAAGTAAATGAATATGGTAAATGCAAGGGTTTGTCTTAGTTTACCTTAGCAGTGGGATGATTAAAATTAATGTTGTATTATTTGGAGAAATGATTGTGCTGTTTGAAAAATACACGTGTAACAAATCAGTGGATTTATAGAAGTACTGTGCTGGTATATGCATGTGACCACAGCAGGGATTTCTGTGCGATTTATTTTACAGTTGAACTCTTCAGACGAGCCGTGCAGAGCACTGCGAGCTTTGTATCTGATTTACACTTCCCTTTCGCATAGGATGGTGGCACCAAAGTTCAGCAATAACCTGACCTGCCTCTCTGCAGTCGGTGTGGCTCCTTGTGGTAATCACAGCAGCAGCAGAAAGAGGAGAGGAGCAGGAGGTTGCACTCCGTCACGTGTTGAAGAAATTTGATTTTGGAGACGGACGTCCACCGCTCGGCCACCACATCGTTTGGTTTCACTTAGCGTGCTGCAGCAGCGTGTGTGAGACCAGGCAGGCAGGCAGTGGATGCCGATACGACGAAAGGAAAGTTTTTTACAAAGACACGAAGTTTGCTTCTTTCTTTTTTTAATCATTTCGTCTGATAAGAAATCGAAGAGACCTAAATAGGAATTTAGCAAAGAAACAAAGTGTGCCACGGGGATAATGCCTTTTTATCTGGGATGGATGTAACTCTGGACTTCGTCTTCAAAAGGGAACAGTGAGAGGAATTTGTACATCTGGAAGCACAAGTTATCATCTTTAAACAGCGGAAAGGAACAAATGAATGTAAGTATCCATCACAGCAGGACTGCGCAGACCGTCCAGCGCCACAAGTAACCAGCCTGATGTTGAAGTTATTCATCAGCGTTTATCTCTAAAGCACACGTTACCTCATTTTCACTTATACAATGTTAACAACGCGTTACTAATCACTTAAGAAAAGGATTTTAATGGAGGGATGTTTGCAAAGCAATTGCCTGTTACTTACTGTTTTAGCAGACCAGTTCATCAGCGCTCTCCGCTGCATCCATGCAGACTCGACTCTAGCGTTAAAAAGTTTTCATTAATTATAAACAAATGATACGTAGTAAATTAAAAAAAAACTTCGTGTACATTTCATTTTAATAGACTATTTCTGCAATCAGCCAATATATAATCTGGCTAATTTAAGATACTTAATCTTCTTTCATACAAAGGTTGCTCACATGGATGGATAATTTGGCACGTTTTCAACTCTATAGCAGTATGTAAAAAAAAAAACCCCACAATGTAGACTTTGAAGAGCTGACAAAACATTTAACAGTTTGTTAAATCGCACCTTGTTAAAGTCCCCCCGAGACCAACATTCCTCTGAAATTGGGAAACTTATATGCAGTTATTGTATAGTCCTCCGAGTGCTGCTGCAGCCGCACCGCTGGACATATAGCTGCTCAGTGATTACTCACATCATTAACCACAAAAACAGTTTTCATATCTTTTAATTATTAAGGCAATTAAGTCACTGGGATCCATCGCCATGCAGTTGTCTGTGTGATGGTTGCCATGGTGCATCTAAGTCTTTGTTTCTTTCTTTCTTTTTTTTCCACCACCAGTCATCAGTTTGAGAAAGCCTGCTCTGGGCTAAGTGTAAGTTTATGTTTATGCCAACATATCTAACACTTAGGATGTTTTTATGAGGCTCACTCACCAGAGCTGAGTCTCTTTCATTCATTTTCGTGCCTGCTTAGTTGCGAGGCTGTTTGTTTGATAGGGTCATTTGTAACACTTTCTCTGTTCCAGCACATCTTTGCAATGTGTGCCATTTTTCAGACTTGAGTTAAAATCTAAACTTGCAGAGAAAACAAGCGAAAGATGCAGCAGTTGTGAATAAAACCGCAGCTTGGACCTCTGTGGCGTTTATAAGAGTCCAAGAATTATGTCATATTCCCTTTGGTGCCCTGCATGAAGCAATCCTTTCACTAGTCATGTCTGTGTGGCATGTGTATGCTGTTGATGATACTAGTGTGCAGATTCCTGAAAGAAATAGAGAAAAACACGTGATATGTTTTATGCAATCTAGCCATAAAGTTTCTCACTGCCTTGCACGTTCTGAAAATTACCCGACTGTGCCATCATCACTCAAACAAGCTGAGTGTAAATCAGCTATTGCGTCTGAGGGCATTTTGCCAGAAAGCTGTCACCTCCAAAGTTCATTTCAACATTTACGACTAGTCTCTGTCATTAAAAAAAAGAAAAGGAAAAGAAAAATTGTATCAATGCAAAAGCAGAAATGTTTTCTGAACATCCCCAGATCTAAAAATTCCCAATTTCCCAATTCGACACATGTCCTTTTTATAATGTGAAAACATATGTGAGGAAAACTTTTACCTTAGTTTGTAGTCCTGTTGTTGCTCCTTGCACCCTTGCTACTGTAACATGATACACATCTGTTTTTAATGATGCAATCACTAGCACTGCCAGTGCAATGTCAGGCGGTGTCATCTTCAAAGATATTAGGTGTGTGTGTGTGTGTGTTTTTATCCTGAATATCTTACACAAACAGCTGAACCAACCCATGCTGCTCTTGTTGTGGGAAAGAGATGATCCCTTTTGTCACGGACCCTCAGAACCTTGAACTGAAGCGTTCACCGTGAAAACAAAAAGTAGCTTGTGGGCTTTCCGAATGCGATGTTTGTTATTGTCAGGAAGTGCCTGTGATGGTTTTTCACGGGCTTTTAAAGACTACATGCCCAACGACTGAAGTATCAAAGACTAACGCAGGGTACAGAAATGTGGCACTTAGTCTGGCAAAAATCCAGAGCATTGTAGTTTGCTTTGAGCTAAGACTGTCATCCTCATGTCCAGTCAATCTGCATTTCTGTCTGTGGTTTCCATTATGGCTCCATCGAGCCCCAAGCAGGCTGGCGTGTTCTTGAAACCACAGACGTTTTCTGCGAGTAACTAGACTCATGACATGGAATTAGAAGCTCATTTTACGCAGTCTGTCACTATAGCTGCTCCTCTTGGTTTGTTAGTGTTACATAGGGTTTTTGGTTGTGTTAATGAAGTAGTAACCTGCTTTGTTTTGGGGGTAATTTACTAAACTTTTGTTTAATGAAGGGAGATGTTTAACCAATAATGTATTTCCAGTTATATCAAGACAGCACATTTGCTCACAAGAAGCTATCTCCGATGTCGTCTGTGATTAAGACATTTGCTTGAGGCCAGTGTTTGACAGTTGCTCAGTTAGTGCCAATTCAGAGGCATTCTTTATTCAAAACATATGCATAAATTCTCAGATGAAATGATATGACTTGGCAGGACGATCTGTGGTAAATCCACCGTCTTAATTCTCCTGTTTTTTAAGTGTCTTTTACTTTGCATTGTTAAAAATTATATTTATATTTTCACGAGAGGGTTGGCATTCTTCTATGTAATGTTGGTTATGGCTCATGGAGGGAGGCAGCAGTAGTGTTTGTTTAGATACTGTTTGTTGTAGTACTTGCCAAACCAAAGGCCTACTTGTCTTCATAGCAGCAGAGAAAGACAAATAGACCTCATACTTCACCCAAAACTGTAAAGCCAGATATAAATAAGCCCAAGTATTTTCAGCTATTAGACGTTAATATCCAATACATTTTGCCAAACACGATTTAGACTACAGTGGAGGGGGAAAAGTGCTGCCCTGGTGTTCCCAGCCTTCAAGGCTGCCAGGGATTTTGATGCTGATTTCAGTCATGCTAGCAAAGTGTTCACAATGATATCTAGTGTATTCCAACGGAGATTTTCATTCTGTATGTAAATCCCACGAACCACGGATTCGGTCGTTCGACTTGGTTTAAAGGATTCAAAAGAAACTGGGTCAATGCTACAGTTTCAGCTAACACTAAGGTGTGCATGATAAATTACACACACATGCCAGTTTTAGCAAGAAAAGAAAAAGTGAATCTCGTGCAAAGTAAATATTTTAGTGTCTTTGTTCAGAGAACATGGGATTAATCCACCAGCAGTTGCGTCATCTTTGCAAAAGCCATTAACAGTATTTAACTACCAGAAGAAGGGAGTCACGTTCTAGGACAATTATGCAAGAAAAATGCTTGAATCCAAACCACAATCGGATTGGCTTACTTAATGCAACAGCTTTTAACCATCAGCAGCCTCTTTGAAGAGTTTTCTTTCCCAAAGCTTAACACATGTGACTTCTCACTGGCTATTTACGAATAGGTATGAAACTCAGTGATACCTGCGTGGGTGGGCAACAGTAATTATATATTTGGCTAACAACTTAGTTGTTAGACTGCATCACTTTCTCTTTAATCTCACACTGAATCTTTTGAAACTATATGCCCTGCTTTACCTGGTATTGTGCAATTAGCTTACCCAACTGTGTGTATGTTATATCCATTAGGCTGCGCTGCTCTGCAGAGGTCCTCCACTGTAGCTCAACCAGAAACTGCATTATTTCAGTTGTGGTATTTGGTCAGGGAGTCTGGCCTTGAAAAGCTATCCTTTGTGCACTGGAGGGAGCTTTGTAAAAGTTCATCCCCAGTGTTTTAGTAAAGTAAATCAGTACTGAGGCTTTAAAGTTCAAGTGCTGTCAAGATTTTCAGCCTGTCATGGATGTGCTTATGTTTTTTTTGCCAAGAACAGCACTCACAAAACAACCCAAACTGTACTATGTAATGGTGAATTTGTAGTGCTCGCCTTTTATGGTTTTGTCATTTGCAATTATTATGGTCTCTGTGAAAGCAATAAGAATTAGAGATTAATGGAGCAAATTGGCTCAGAGTTCCTTTTTATGCCTAAACCGTTGAATCATCTTGGACCGGTAACACAGCAGATGCAAACAGCACACATTCGCATGCCATATTTCAAAACAAGTTGTGATACAAGGTTTCTTGCTACTCACACTAAATTCAAAGCAATTTATGACGTTAAAAGTTAGCATCTTCAGTGTTGTGGGCTCTGAATCACGGCAGGCTGAAATTAGCCCTGGAATCTTGTGTGCTCATGGCCAACTTCCAGCAGACCTCAATTACAATGCTCCAGAGCCAGAAAAAGGGAAAGAGGTAGACTGCATGGAGCCCTTCAATTCTGCAGTACTGCTCTGTCACTCAAATACACTGTTACCACTGTGGCTAAGACAGATCGCCACACAGCGTTCAGGGAGGCATTTAGTGCGCACACACACACACACGCACAGACACATGCTCACACACAGATGTGCGGATGTCTTTTGAACGTGTCCTTGCAGGTATCAGTTAATCCACTGGGGGGAGCCTTAAAGAGCTTTTAACAGAGAGCCAGTCCTTCAAATATTGATGCACTTCTGTATATATTTTCTTTAAATTAAAGCAAAATGTACTTAACCAGGAAGTTAAAGTCATTATGAGTTAGACCTATTACACAGAACCACAGACAATTGGAAGTCTTCTTATTTAATGACAACGACACAACAATTTTCTTTGAGCCAGACACTTGGTGGTTTTGGATTATTCTGCAGATGGTGACAGTCTTGTTGAAACATTTCCACATTGCTCCACAGTGTCTCTCAGTTTCAATTACATGTCCTCTGCAGTGGTGTGGATCTTTTGCCAGAGTGTGCCTATTGTTTATGCAAGAAATCCTAATATCCTTGCTACTTTTAAATATCAGTGTTTCAGTATTTTTCCCTTTGATTTAACACTCACACTCTTACTTCTCATAAACTCAATATGTTTGCCTAAGGAGAGTTATTTGAAAGGGTTCTTGGGGGGATTGGTTTAAAATTCCTCATTCCACGAGAGATAAATGTGGTGGTAAATATTAAATCCAGGACTGCACCTCCCAGACTTATACAAAGGCGCACAGCTATGGCAAACACACAGGGTAGCCTGGCAAAAACGATTCTCGCACCCTTTTAATTAAAGGTGCAGAGCAACAGCCAAAGACTCCCTGTCTGAAGTGGTATGCTGTGGCCTGTGGCTTTGATGTTTCTTTAGCAAAGGGGAGCTCTCTGGTATATAGGAGAAACAAGGTGTCAACTTATTAGGTGAACTAAGAAGTGAAGGAAAATGTTATGTGCTAGGCCAACTGCATATAGAGTGGGTAGGAACAAAGCCAATAAAACATATGGGAATGTGTTTAACGCATGTAGGCTACCTAGCTGTCTTAAACCACCTTACTATAATAATATTGCACCTTTTCTTAGTTTCTGCTGCTCAGAGTTTTTTTTTTAAATGTAATATTTTGATATTGCTCAGCCTTTCCTCTCTGTGTGTCTCTAGGTTTAAAACGAAGGGGCCAAAATGAAGACTGCTGCCAAGGGTTTTGGGAAGTCTGTAATGGATTCTTTGCATCGTGAGGGTTGGTGGAGCAGAAGGATAGTGCTAATGGTATATGTGGTCTTGGAGCTTATAGCAGTCCACTCACCTGTGGTCTTGGGAACCCTGGAGCTACAGTTAGATGAGGAGCAACCAGCAGGTACAATTGTAGGTGACATTAGTGCAGGACTTCCCACTGGCGTAACAGCATCCTTGTACTTCATTTCAGACCATGAGGGCACAGGAGTAGGGAGTGATTTGGACATAGATGAAAGCACAGGCATTATTAAAACTGCCAAAGTTCTGGATAGAGAATTAAGGGATAGGTACAACTTCATTGCAGTCACCATGACAGGCGTGACGGTGGAGGTGACCATCAAGGTGAATGATATAAATGACCACGCTCCAAAGTTCCCCAGAAAGCAAGCCACTTTTAAAATTCCTGAACAGACAGCTATCGGCACTAGGTTTCCTCTCGAACCAGCTGTTGATAGTGATAAAGGCCAACTTACGACACAGGGTTACCTTATCAAGGATGGAAATGTTGGCCAGGCATTCACCTTGGAAACCAGGAGAGGAAGCAATGAAGTTCTCTATCTGGATTTGGTGGTCAATACCATTCTAGACAGAGAGAAAAGATCCACCTATACTTTATCTTTGGAGGCTTTTGATGGCGGGTCCCCCAAAAGGACCGATCAGATGACATTAGATATCACTGTGCAAGATATTAATGACAACGCTCCTGTTTTTAACCAGAGCCGCTACCATGCTATAATATCTGAGAACCTTCAACCAGGAAGTAACATCCTACAGGTGTTTGCCACAGATGTTGATGAGGGCGATAACGGGATAGTTCTATATGAAATTAACAGGAGACAAAGTGACCCAGATCGCTACTTTGTCATAGATTCTCGCACTGGCATCATCACCCTCAACAAACCACTGGACTTTGAGATGAGGCGAGTCCACGAGCTGGTGGTCCAGGCGCAAGACAACGCAACACACCCAGAAGTGACCAATGCCTTTGTCACCATTCATGTCAGAGATTACAACGACAACCAGCCCACAATGACCATCATCTTTCTCAGTGAGGACGGATCTCCCAGAATCTCAGAAGGGGCACAGCCAGGTCAGTACGTAGCCCGCATCTCAGTCACTGACCCAGACTACGGAGAGTACGCCAATGTCAATGTGTCACTAGAGGGAGGTGATGGAAAGTTCGCCCTGACCACTAAGGATAGCATCATCTATCTGATTTGTGTGGATCAGATTCTGGACCGCGAGGAAAGAGACACCTATGAGCTGAGGGTGATGGCGACAGACTCTGGCATGCCTCCACTCAGGGCTGAATCCTCCTTCACTATCCAAGTGATTGACATCAATGACAATCCTCCTCTCTTTGACCAGCCAGTGTACAGACAGGTCATTCCCGAAGTGGTGTTTCCAGGCAGCTTTGTGTTACAGGTAACAGCGAGAGATAAAGACCAGGGGCCAAATGGGGACATTAGCTACAGCATCCTACAAGATGGAAGTGCTTATTACAGCTGGTTCAGTATAGACTCTATTACTGGCATTATTACCACTCTCTCCCAGCTGGATTATGAAAAGAACCCTAGTCCCAGTATAACTGTGGTGGCCACAGATGGCGGAAAGCCATCTTTTTCCTCCACTGCAGTTGTAAACATTTTTCTTCAGGATATAAATGACAACGAGCCCGTTTTTGAGAGAAACTTCTACAACGTGTCCATCGAGGAGAACACAGCCCCAGGGACCTGCATTCTTGAGGTAGGATTTTTTTAATGTTTTAATTCAGTAAAAGTTTATGAATTGATTGATTTGATCAACACTCCCACGCTTTAACACTTTGCTTATGCAAGAGACTGCAGTGGACTTGGGTCAACTGTGGAGAGCGACAAATGGAAAGTTATTAGATAAATAAAATAGAAGTTTGTCAGAGTAACTCCTTTTTTTTCCTCATCGAGGGTTATTATTTAATGCTAAAGCTGTTTAAATTGGACAGCCTTAGTGAGGATTTACCTGCAAATTTAGGCCAACATGATCTGCTCCTTGGCTGTCCTCTCCTTCACCTCGCAAAAGGTTTCCAGGGTAACAGAGGCAGTGCAAAGTCCTCCATCACCCGAGGCACAAAGGAGTTTTTCACATATTCACAGACAGAGACAAATTCAGGGCTTTATCCAAAGAAATAGATGTCACTTCAGTCTCAAAAGGCACCTTAATTAGGGTTGTTGAGCGTGAGAAAAAAATGGCCATAAGCGACAGGATGAATTAAAGTTCAGACAAATTAGAGCACCCCATGTAAATGCAGTGTTTTATTCTGGTAAAAAAAATTATTTCCACAAGTCATTGTTGGTTTTCTTGATAAAAAGACAGCAATTACAAAGAGAAAATGAGGCACATCAGGTGTTAAAGTCATTCAAGCCATTTCTCATATCAGCAAGCTGGAGTTTCTTTTTACGAGTATAGAGGTTCAGTTCTGCAAGTGTGTGCAGCAGTACTGCATGGATCAAGGAGTTGGAAATAGAGTGCAGCCCAGATGGACGGCCTAGCAGATGAGATCTTGGCCCAGTATTTGGCTATGGATGAGGGAGGGGTGAAAGGAGACACAATGTCATACTGTGACACTTAAATGTAGTTAAGAAAAAAAAGGAGCTACAAGGACTTTTTGTGGGTAGTTTATATATCAAAAAGACCACAAGTGTAATGAAAAAGGGGAACGTTCTGAAATTGATTTTGGAAATTGGAAAGTTGACCAAAGAGTAATTAAAAAATGTATGTTTTGGACTGTGAAACTCTACGATCAGTGTTTCCAGTGTGAGCTGAAGTTCATGTTTGATTAAAAAGGCATAAGGAAAAAACGATTTCACGTTTTCTTTAAAACCAGCGATTTTCAGAGTTTTGTCTTTACTCTGCATTGGCTCCTTACTACCTGCCCTCAGACAGTTCCTACGAGTATGACATGCTTGATCTGTGGAACCTACTGAGTCCAAGTATGAAGTAGTTCTTCAAAGCCTCTGCTCTCTGGCCTCTCTTGGGCTTCACTGGTTGTTGCAGACGTGTGTTTGGCGGCCCATGTGAGAACAGACTGCTCTTACATAGG
>VURO01001005.1:17547-37113 GCA_015108175.1 Pelvicachromis taeniatus
TGGTGTTGTTGGTTGGTTTTGTGGGGGGGGGGGGGGGGGGGGGGATAAATAAAAATAAGGGCTTAATCCTATTAACAGCCATCACTCTTGTAATTCAATATATGAGATCTGCTGCAAAGAAAATAGGTCACCCTGGAGAGGGGAAATCAAATTCGACATGAAAAACAGCACTTGAAAAACTGTGAGCTGCATTGTGGAATGTGTTTCATGAGGCATTACTAATTCCATTCTCCTTTATTAGTTTTCCAACTGTGTCCAATTTACAAGTTTTCTGGATGGTGTCGAGGTTCAATATAACTCTACAACTCACGTCCGAATCCATAAAGGAACCACAATACCAACCCAACTTTCTATAGTCCATACTTCATTTTATAAATTATGTTCTCTTGCCTCATATTATATCGCCGTTCCGGATTGCAAGCATGAATTCGCTCAAGAGGAACCGTTACATTGCATTGTGCAATTGTATTTTTTTAATGCAAATGCGTGAGGTCCCTGTAGAATAATAAGAAAGTAATAAGACGAAAAAAGCTATTACTTCGGCGTGATTTTATCACGTCTGTTAATCAGAGGCTTTTGATTTTCAACATGGGAGAAGAAGAGTAATATAAGTTGTTGTTAAAGATAATGAGGCGCATGGTTGTCTTGGCTTTTACATATGTAACAAGTAATGAAAGTTTTCAGTTGATTATGTCACAATCCTGCACTGGGGAATAATTTACGCCTAATATCATTGCGGCTTTTGGCTCATTTGGAGGGTCTCTGCTAAGAATTGCCCCTCTGTCTGTTTCCGGGTTGTTCTGGCTCCAGCAGAAAGGCGAGAACGGGACTCCGAGCAGCTGAGGGGGAAATGAACCCTGACAAGCGCTTGCATGAGTAGCGGAGGTGACATAAGCAGGGGGGCTTCCTTCTCTGTCTGCTGGTCCAGCAGATGCTTAATTCTTATCTGATCTCACTTCATTTCTCATTAGCTAGGTGTGAAGATAGGCCAGAACTAATTTTTAAAGCCACCTCCCCCACATTCATGACTGAATGGACCGCTTTTATTGCTGAAAACTCCTTAGCAACATGAGACGAACACTGCTTGCCGTGATAGAAGGACCATTTCTTTCTGGAAGCTGTATTTAAACTTTTGCATTTATCTGCTCTTTTGGTGCGTTCCATTTTCATTTTATGCCCTTTCTCAAAATCTGTTTCCTTGAAAAAATATTAATATAAGAGTACTATACTTTGGCTATGATTTCTTGCGGGCAGACCTACTATGAACCATTTTATTTAAAGTTTAGATACCACACAAAGCAGCATTGAAACATATCTATTATTTCACATTGAATACTTTAAAGAAAACCTAGTTGAAAGGGGTACCTCAGTGAAGTGGCACTATGAATGAGTACTCCATTCCTGGCAACATAAAAGAAACCACTCTATGAGGGAAAAATACCCATAATTCCCCACGAGAAAACGTATGAATGATCGTGCTTCTTTCTAGTGTTACTCTCACACTCACAGTTTTGGCAGTTTTCTTTCTACTACAGTGACCACCTACTTCTAATGACTAAGCAGGTTCTAATAACAGTGATACAAATCCGGCAAACATAATGTCCTCACTTCTTTATTAGCTGTTAAAAATAAATGCTTTGTTGTGTAGTGAAGATTCAGGTATTCAGTGGATGGTGCTTTTGGTTTAGGTTCCTCTCAGGAAGGCCTGCATTGATGAGCTAAACCTTGCTTTTTACAGTCTTTTCATGTATAGCATACTTTTTACTTCATATTAAAAATTGAATGAAAATGTATCACCTGACAGTAAATTTGTGAAGTTGACCGATGCAAGTGGCATGTGAACCTTACAGCTGAAATCAATGTGCTTTGGTTTTTATAAATAACAAACTCAGTTTTTCAGTGTTTCGAATTAGCAGCTCTCTCCTCCGCCTCCATAAAAAGTTTCACTGTTTCAGCAGCCACCGTTGAACGGCGACCACATTTTCAACCCATAAAAATTCAAAGCATAAAAATGGCTCATTTTGAATTTCACCCAAAGTGAACTTGTACAAAATGAAAATGCAAAATGTAATGATTTGGTGACTGAATGTCGCACCTGCTCAATCACACGTTTTACATAAGAACTACCTTGTCATCTAAAGCTCTGCCAAAAACATTCAACTGACACTGCAGCATTTTGAAAATAAGTGAGGTAAACTATGAAAATGAGGGAAACTGCCAGTCTCAGATGGGTATTTTGGTATACAAACCGTGTAATCAGTTTTTACCAGACATTTTCCTGGAGATGGTTTTTGTCAAGCGAAATGCTCACTTGTCTGTTTTAATACCAGACTGGCTTTTTCTTCCTCTGAGACTGGTTTAGCTTGAGGCAAGCTGACTCTGTTTTTGGTCTCCCTTTTCTGTTTCTTTTTCCTCCTGCTAACTACCAAGCTTCATTGTGGCTCTGCGGTATAACAGTATTTTCAGGGAATGGTAAAATTGCAGGAAACTGGATGTGCTACTTAATGTGTTCGTGAATGTAATACTTCCTCGAACACTTACTCCTGGGCCTAGCAGGGGCAATGAAGCGAACATAAACACTGATGTACATCTGGATAGAGTGTGGGTGTTCAGGTCAAAGTTGCTCCGCTGGAGACAGCTGAACGCATTTTATTGTCCTTAGCCGTCCATCATCAAATCTGCCGCCTCTTTCCGTCCAACAGCACAGGAAGAGGAGAAGGTTGTGGTGAAAATTTAATGTTATATGGTTGAATACAGAAGCTGGGAGGAAATACTGTTCATTAGTGTAAAACCAAAGCTGTGGGTGTGCGCACATCGAACTGTGAAACAACATGAAAGGAACTCTGCATTTATGGATTAAAGTGCAACTACTGCATTTAACTATACTGTAGGGCTGCAAAGATTTAATTTATAATTTATTCCAACTATTAATAAATATTTGGAGAGATTTTCATTTTAAATGCAGGAAAATATGCCCATCATAATAGATCATGGTTCCCCAAATGTCTAATGTCCAAACAAACGGGCAGCAGCCAGTGATATTTTGCAAAACAGTCCAGATTTGTTGTTGGTTGCTGTCCATTATGTGAGTGTTGAGCAGTAAGAGTATGCAATGTTTACAAGACCTCAGTGCTGTGATGCAACCACATGGAGTGCTGGCTGTAAAGCAGAAGCTGTGAGGTATGAAAGTTCACTGGAGGGGTTTCCTGCCCACATCTGGCAAGGAAGGAAGATGGGCTTATATATCCCTCTTGTGGGACACAAAATTTCATTAGTACAGTCTGTCACCCAGACTGTCTGCTGCAGGTGAGACAGACCTCTCAGCACTGCTTCCAAGTTTCTGTGAAAGACTGTGTGAGCACAGTGAAAGTAGAGAGAGCGAGAGACGCAACGAAAACAGCTGAGTGTCTCCAGAGGGACACTCGGCCTCTGGCAGCTGTAACAAAGCTCATACTCAGCAGCTGGATTCAGCTGTTGATCCCTTTTCTAACATCTATCCTCTGACTCTGAGGAGTGGGATATCACTCTTCCTGTCTGAGTCTCTGTCCTTGTTCTTTCTGCCATGATCAGACTTCTTATCTCTTCCGTTCTCCCTTTCCCACACTTATGTGTCCCCTTTGTGATCCAATTACACCTCTTCCCTTCCCCTTGTTTCCCTGTGGAGTGGTGACATGTGGATCAGAGCAGGTGAGAGCAGCACATCTGCTTGCCTGGGGATGCTCGAGCACCCCTGGAGTGACACAAACAGGCTTCTCTGTGGGTCTCAGTCTGATCAGACCCATGCTTATCTAGTTGGATCGTTCAAGGAAGAATGGTTGTAAATTATCAACAGAGTGAAGTCAGCCTGCAGGTGTGTGTCCGGCAAGGGTGTCTACACGGCCACATTGTCACAGTGTTGTATTCAGGCACAGGAGGAAGACTTTTGTTTAACCTTTGTAAATAGAGACGATTATTCACTTTGCCATTCGTCTCTTTTGAGACGAACGAGTGGGAAGGGGGGGTAGACCTCGAGGCTGACTGTGCTAACGGCTGCCAGGCCTTCTGTTCTCACAGTCCGTGGTCCCCCTGCACATGTGCAAGGCAGTTGGCATCGCTAAACAAGCTGGGCATCAGGAAGCATCATCTGCTTGCGATATTCATACTGTTCCAAAGCAAATCTGTGCTAAATCATCCATCCAGTCCCCTGCTGTCCATCAAAAGCCACCAGACCGGAAAGTAGACATTGAGTGACAGTTTGCCAGGTAACAAAAATCAGTAATCAGAAGACTAGATTCTATACAAACAGTCACAAATCAATTTTGGCAGGATGATGAGGGTCATGTATTGTAATGGAAGAAAGCAGCTGCCAACATGTTGAATGTTTCATTCACGACATGCATGCATATACTATATATACACAGCCCTAAAATATCTTAACCACTGAGCAAATGTCTCCAAATCCAGAAGTTAACTGTTACAAAGAATGCATCGCTTTTGTCTGCCAGCAACCTCAGCCCCCCTTTTTGCTCCAGCCTTTCTGCTGCACTGACTGCCAGTTGAAATAACGATTGAGAAGAATGTTACTGAGCCCAAAGAGTCATGGAAGGAGTGGCGCATTCAGTGCAGGGAGTGCGCCTGCTCTTAGTCCGATCAGTTTTGCTTTACAACCATGTCTGATTGGGGCTGGAAAAATGTATGAACACAGAGATTAGGCAATGCCTAAGTTGCCCGAGTGAGAAATAGTGGATGTAGGATAGTGTTTCAGGAGTGAGGCGGTAAAAGATAGGTAACCATTCAAGCTGTGGAAGCTGTGTTGACGCTGTTAGCGCTGTCAGAAAAGAATGTTTTTGATCACGCAGGACTGACTGAATACATCTGAATGCATATTAATTTCTACCTGTAATGTGACATTTAGCACAGTTTATTTTATTTTTGCCAGCTAAGAAGTAATTGTTTATTTTAAATACTTTTCATTTTATTTAACTGTATTGTTAATAAGATCACTAGACCCCTTACATATTTATATAATAACCAGTAATAATAGATGAGTAGAGCAAAAACAGAAAACTTATCGGGATCAAAGAATTTGTGATTTCTTGTACTCAGCCAAGTTCCACTGAGCAAGTCGTTCTTTTTTTTTGTAAGCCTTGTAATACAGAGTGCGAGAGAAAGAGAATGACAAACCACACAGAAAAGGAGGTTTGTGTGGAGAGACGCTCCACTTTTACATTGTGGTTTACCCACATTGTCTGTCTTGGCTTCAGACAGAAAGGCACCCTGGCCTGCTAAAACCAGACTCCCAATCTGTGTGTACTGATGCTGCATGGTGGTCCAACCTCACAATGCTGTTTGCATATCTTGATGCCTTGACCACATCTATCAGAAATGCCACTTGTGTTATAAGGGAGGACATCTGTTATACCACTTCTATTGTATAGAAATGCGTCCACCCTGTAGATTAGCTGTAATGAGACAACTGCTGAGCTTAACATAGATTTCCTGAGTGCTAGGTGATTTAAAGATTTAGTGGGGGAGCTAATTACCGCGGGGTTGTGAACCTCCTTAGGAAGGCTAATTTGATTCTGGTGCTGCAGAATTTATGTTGTGAGTTGGGTGCTGCTTCTTTTAGCTGCTGTGTTGAAAGGCCAGATCTTTGTTTTGATTGTTGTGTATAGCCTGGTGCTGCGGGGAGCCTGCATGGAGCAAAGGGAGCAGTGGGACCGTCTGCTGTAATTAGGCAGAGCTGGTTGCAGGATTCAAGATGTGTGATGTGGTATCATAGCAGACGAACAAAAAGCCAGGAAAGGGGTGTGTGCGTGTGTCTATGTGCATGTCTTGGTGTAGACAAGGTTTGACGGTGGAAGAAATTCTCTAATCAGTGGCCTGGGTTCCTCCCAGGCTGCATCACAAATGGATCTTATGGGATCCAAAACATCAACATGGGCGAAAGAAACTGATGGAGCAGATATGAATTTGGCAATCCACGGTGAAACTAGAACAATGCACATCAACACTGAGCACCACCCTTCTATTCCAATGTTGGCTGAGTGCTGGACATGCAGCCAGTCAGATCCAACTGGGGCAAAACCATGCTGAGTTTCAGCACCGTGGAATGTGAAGTGAAAAGTACCTTACATTTTTGTGTTTAAATGAGAATGGCTTAAGCACACTATACAGAGTCAGTCTTTCAGGCTTGCTGGAAAAGCTGATCACCCTCAGAGGATGGCTTAAAAAAAATACTCAATGGTTAAGTGCCCAGAAAAAGTGTGTATTGTCTGCAGCCTCACTGCGTCTGAAAAGTCAGCTCAGGACTGAAATAAATGCAGATGGTGGAATAGCAGCATAATGGAGAAACAAGTTGTTGATAATTTCAGCAAGTCAATGCATCACTGCCAGGGCTGAAGGCATCCAGACATCTGGTTTAAGAAGCTGCGTCCAGTCAAACCCTGGCTATGTCTTTATAGAAGATCGATGAAAATCATACACAATATGCTTCATCAGATTTTAGTTGCAACCTCTAATCCCACTCTGACATTTCCTTCATGAGCCCACAGTTTTCTGTAACATCTCTAAACATTTGTTTCTTCGGACACACATCCTTTTTCAAATCCGTTCCCCTAGTGCAACTTTGATAAGAACAAAACACCTTTTTAACGTGATGGTTGTAGAGTGGCTCGAGTGCATCCTCGCTTTCATGTGGCAGGCAGTGATACTTGCATGCAATCTCACTGAAAAGGACTCTGGGGTGTGCAGATGTGAACGATCTTGGTTTGCAAACCGATGCAGATCTTTGGTTTGATGCCCGGAGTGAACTACAGTATCACCTGCTGCCAATTTTTACCATCAACAACTTATTGCTTACAGGCCCTGATTAGCCCAGACGGCGGATATCGTGATTAATGTAGCAATTTGCCATTTGTATGTGAAGTCATGCCATGCTGGGATAACACTATTCATCTAAAGATCTGCTCTGGACCGGGTAGTTTATTTCTTCATATGTCCCATTAATCGCTTTCCAGTACAACCAAAACGTTCTCCTGCTGGTCATTGCTTGCGGGTGTTTAGTTAATTGAGGAAGGAGGAGTGAATTACTCGAGTCACATTTTTGCTGACATTTTCTCAGTTCATCAGGAACACAGCTGTCACACTTTCAGTTACTACCCTGCAGCGCTAAAGTTGTGATCATGCGATTCTCTTGACAGATCAGCCAACACTCAGAATGCAGGACACATGCAGTTTCATCATTACTGTTATAACAAAAGCTTTGATTAAAAATAAATACTGTTTTCAACCTGGGGGAAAGCCATTGAGTGATGTTTAAAGATGACATCTCAAAAGTCTTCTGGGGTATATCCAGATAGATTTGTGGTCTCCAAAGTAAACAGAATGTTTGATAAGCCTGTGACGATATAGGGTTCCTTACTTATTGTACTGAAGCATATGCAGTACCCTCATGCAGAAATGCACCTTTCTTTGCTCCTGTGTTTTACTGTAATATAAAAACTTTAACTTAATGTACATAATGCATATATAATGTCAGCGCAAACAAGTGTGAGGATCCTGTAATGTTCACAGAAGTTCAGGCTGCTGTATTGGAAATGTCCCTCCTCAGTCTGCCTGAGAGAAATTAAAATATTACAGGAAGACTGAGTTTAAACATTGTAACTCAACCCATGTGCAAGCTCCCTTCATTTCATTTATGCTGCTATGTGTGATTTAAGTGTTTGAGGCTGAGATGCAGACATTTAATGCACTGTCATAATGCTTTGGCAGAGACATTTTTGTGAGCAATTATGTACTGAGTGTATTCATGACTGTGCATGGGAAAAAGAGAAAATAATCAGGCATCCTTTCTGCCTTTAAATCTCAGCCAGCTTCAGTCAGTGCTCTTCCCCTGTCACCATTCCCGTCGTCACTGCTACTGCTCCATTTTTTATTTATGGGCTTCCCTTTCGCTTTTTTACCTCGAGCATACTAATTCTGCAATGTAATAAGCTTAGTGGTTTCTTTGCAGTTTTCATTCTTATTACCATGGAGTCATCTTTCAAAGATTGGCTCCTGCAATATAAAAAGAACTGCATGGAAATCTGCTCATGTACATCATTTGTCGCTTCACCTTTACTACATTTTCCAGTATAGTGTAGCCAGTTAAGCTTTTCTGCTTATTTTTCTCTTGTTTTTCTGTAGTTTTCTCACATTTCACCATTTTTTGATTTTCCAATAAAGCTTTATGCTGTGTTGTTTTTTTCTGATTGTGCATTTCTCAAAGGCGGGTTTTTCATTTTTTTGGGAAAACTGCTCTGAGACTGAGACTCTCCCCCTCCTGCCGTTCTGTAAATGACTTGTAAACAGGCTGTTTAAGTGTGAAGTCACCCTATGCCCCGCTTCCGTTCTTTATTCATCACACTGACACACATACACAGAGAAGTATAGTGAATGTTTTTCCTAAAATGCTTGGGGGAAGGGCACCACTTCTGTTGTGGGACTGGGCCAAATTCTGACACAGGCTACAAAAAGTTATTTTTGAAGGAGCCATACCAGACACAAAATAAAAAAAATATGTATATAATTTTTAGTCAAACGACTTTAAAATTGAGTTTGTGATTAACTATACATGATTTCAAGCTTTAAAATAATACAATATTTTAATAATGATATCTCAAGCTGCCCATTTAGGCTTTCTCTTTTGAAATATATTTAATGATCTGTGGCTATTAATTATGTATAAAGTTGGGCTTTTTGATGCTGCATTAAAAAAAAAACTGAGCAAAAAATAGAACTAACTGGGGAAAATGAAACAAATGGGAAACTCGGAAGGAGCAAAGAGTGAGAAAGAAAGCAGACGCTGAGAGGGAAAAAGAGCCGATTTGCCTCATGCAGAGTGCGTGCAAAAGTGGCGTGTATATGAAGCTCAAGTAGTGGTTTGTTACCATGGCAATATTGGGAAACAAGGGTGGGTGGAGAGTAGCGTAAACAAGAAACCCCATCGATTTCATGGGCAAATCATCATCCCAAAGTTCCTGTTTTTCCGCTGTGACTGCAGCGGTGTATTTACGTGCGACGGCAATCCTGAAATTATTTGTGGAGAGGCGAACTCATGAAACCTTGAAAGCTCAGCTACTCTGCAGCTTGTGAAAACAGTTTTTTTTTTAAGGTAGAGGCCTCTGTTTAGAATTAAGCCGTCCCCTTTTTTTTTTTCCAGAGTTCATCACTGTTTCTCTTTGGGCTGTCTTGCTGTCTCAGCTATCTCACAACATTATCAACATATCCTAGAGGTCTGGGGAACATGTAGCAGAGTCTAAGGATGTTTGTTTGGAGATAGAGAACATCACGATCCCTTGGCTAGAGAAGGTACATTTATCCTGATGTATAAACACATAGTATAAACTGAGCTATCAGATGAATCTATATTGTATATCCACTGAGGTTTTCATTTGGAGGGGAAGTCATGGGGGTAGCAGAGGACTGAATATGTTTATTCAACATGTTTCACCCACCACAACCTCCCCATCCTCACATGTTGTCAGTGGCTGGGCCTCTGCATCTGTCATGAAGGACACACATGGGGAAGAGTTCACTGGGCCCCCGTTCTTCCAAACCTCATTTCTGCTCAGACGACTTTGTCCCTGTTTTTTGTCTCACGACAGGGACTTTCCTTTACCGTCTCCCTCCCAGCGCTCCTGTATTCTGATAACAAGGGGGACCTCAATGAAGTGCCAGTGCGATTAGATTCAGTTTGTCCTTCTCTTTTCTTCTTCTATCAGCTTAAAAAACACTTCCCTCCAGAAACAGGTTCATCCCACATCTACAACCTCCTTGCTGCCACAAGCGGAAAGTCTGTTGGTAATATTCGGCCATTATCTCGCACTGTTCAGAACTGTGATGAAGCAGTCACAAATCTCTTATCTCAGATGGGACAAAGCCTTCACGGGCACTGTGGACAACAGTGTAAACACTGAAGGAGGGAGAGTGTTTCATTGGAATGATGGGTGTCTGTCTGAGCAAACAGGATGTATTTGTTTCAGGTCTCTATTTTGGGAAAATATTTTAAAAGCTTGTTCTTGCCTTGTTCCTTTAATTCAAGACATGGATGCATGAGCGCGCCTCACTGACTAATGACAACTTTATCCTATTTGTCCAAATAGAAATTTTGTGTTTGAGGACTGCATGACAGGGAACTTTATTAGCATTTTCTTTCTACTGGGTGAAGGACCCAATTAACATCTCAGATGTGTTTGCAAAGATCCTGAGACTTTGATAGGCAGAAAAAACAAGTGTCAGTGTGTTTGTTTCACATTCTGACAGAAGGTATCTGCAAACACATGTACAAAATCTTTAGATAAGGGAGAAGATGATCATGTTTATAATTTGGCTTATTAGTTGCTCTTTTTAGTTTATCTGCATTTATTTTAAGTGACTAAATGACATAACAGGAAGTCTAAGCAGATCCTGAGGTTTTGCCTGCAGAGGCTAAATCGGGAGACTAGCTGCTAAGTGGAGTTTGTCCAGGAGGGGAAAGGTGTGTCAAGATGAAGCCAAAGCACACGGGCTGAAATGATACATATTTGGCTTGGATGTACTGCACAAAATGTCTAAATCACAGAAGATCCACACAGAGGGGCTGGCGTAATGTGAAACTCGGTTGACCCAATTCTTTATTGGCTAATCAATGTTATTATACGACAGGACAAATCCTTAATGATGGAAGCGTATTCAAAAACAAAACGTGATGATCCTAACATACACTTCAGCACCATTATAGAGTAAACATATCTATATAGAGTTCTCTGTAACTTCTGTTGAGGTGCTTTCACAAGAACATCAAAAGTAAAGAAATGATAAAAGGAGAACATTAAAAGCCAAAAACCTCTTAAATAATATAACGTAAAGCTCAGCAAGGTCGCTTCATCTCCACATATATACTTATTTTATTTGGCATTTTGACATGCACACATACGCACACAAACAAATAGAATGAGAAGCTTAACCTCCTAAATAAATCTAAAAATAGAAAATAATTAAATATATATATTTATTTCACATATTCTGCAGAAACCTGTTTCTGTCTTCTCGTATTCTCAATCACAGTTTTGCAGTGTCTGTATGGTGTGGATTGGGTTTTGCCTCAGGGAACATGAAGAATGAGCTCCTTTGGAGTATTATCACTGGAGTACATGAAGAAAAAGTACTTTCAAATACTGTGTCAGTGGATATGTTGTCTAGCTGTGGCGCTGGCTGTAGAGTTCGTGTTGACGCTTCCTTTGTAAACCGTTTTAACCAGTTAAGTCATTTGTTATTCTCTTGAGAGCCTTCTCTCATCTTTAAGAGCAGCTCCTGCACAAGTCCTTTGTTGAAATTCCCGCTTTCTAAAAAACTTTGCTGATTTATTATAAACAACAATGAAGTGGTTCAGTCTTTGCCTTGAAGTGAGTAAACATCTCATAGACAGGTCTTTGCGTTTTGCCGGCTCATGCCGAACTGTTTTTAGCTCATTAACCATAAATCTACATTGTTTAAATTTGCGCTGACGTTTCACAGTTTCATGCTATACAGTTTCAGGTGTTTGAATATATTTTACCAGTTGTTCTGTGCAGTCTTTGTTTCCCATTCATTTATGCATGGCATGAAAATCAGCTTCCTTGAGTTGTGTAACATCCTGTGGAAAATATCCTTGATAAAAAGCGCATTACAGACTGATTTAACTAGTTTGCACCATTATTATGTAAAAATTCACCCAGACTGGATTCATGAATGAAAACTCAAGCAAGTTTCAAAAGTCTGCTCATTTATTCTGAATCCATGCAAGAGTTAATGGAAAACAATAGAGGCCCAGAACAAAAGAAGAACTGTATTAAAACTTGTATCTGACACAGCAGCTTCGCAAACATTGTTCTGATGTCAAGAAGATGGGACTTTGTGTTGAGTTGTGGGCTGGGGGAGCTTTAATCAGCTTTCCTAATCGGCAAACAACTCCAGTTTTGATAGGACCTCTCCTTTAATGGCATCTCTTAGTGCTTTTCCTTTCTGTGAAGTTCATTACTGGTGTGCTGGTGTGTAATACTGTAAGCCTCATTAAAGAAATCCCAGGGGTACAAACTCTTCTTCTCAGGGAGAGTGAGTGCAGGATTTGATGTGGTCTCCCCGAGGCTTGGGTGGTATGGTGAAAGGGATTAATGGCGTGACGTCAGAGTGCTCTGACTGGAAAGACTGGCATGATATGCTCACAGAACTGTGTTCACACTGGACAGTATGTTAGTTTCCAATTCCTGCTTAAGCCTGGGAAACTTTAGATGTGGGTACTGAAGGAAGCCAGTGGAAATGAACACCGTGACAGTGGTGTGTTCTGTGGATGACAGAGAGGAAACTGCTTGCTCATACAGCACCAAACTTATTCACGGTCTTGAATTCTTTCCAGGCTCGCCAAAGAGGACTTTATTATATAACGCTCTACCTTTGTTTGCCGTTGCTTTTTTTTTTTTTCTCTTCTTCTTTTAAAGCTCGTTAGATGTACAAAAACAAAGAACATAGAAGAAACAATGTTGTTGTAAAGCTCAGTGTCAGACTAGATTGATGGATCAACCATTTCCTCATATTCAGGCCATTCTGCAAAGTAAATTATTCAAATGAATTCAACTGAGCCAGGATGGCTAACACTAACTTTGTGTGAAAGTCCTTTTTATTTAAAGATGCGGAGCTCGTTTAGCTACGGCTGTTTGCAGAGTGATGGTCATGCTGAGAGAAAAGCAGATTCTTTCTACATAAATCACATAATGACTTTGTCTTTTGCCAAGGACCTTCTGACTCTTCTGTTGCCTTTATTGAAAAACACTGCCTCAAGTGCCAAAGAATTATTAATAGTTCCAGACCTTTTGATGTGCTTGGGTTTTTGATAATTCTGGTCATGACTCCATTTCCACCTGCATACTCCTTACACAACCTGCTGTAGTTAGACTGTTGTCTAAGTTTGGAGTTGGTAACCAGTCCTAATTAAAGTTGAATTTACAAGTGCATCAGTATCCTTGTGTCACTGTTACTACTAACCCGGACTGCCAATGTGAAGTGAGGCTCTCTTTAGAAGACTAGTCTAGACGCTTTTCACCCAGTGAGCTTGCCGTTGCCAGGCTTTTCAAAAATGCCGGAGGAGTTGCCACAATGTGCTCGTATAGAATGGCTTATGGCACAAACACGGCACTGTCTGTGTCTGTAGGGACTGTTGATATGGGACAGCTGCTTTATCATGGTAAACTCCTTTCCTGAAAGCTGGGGACCCCCTGCTAACTCACCAGCATAACCACATTGCATGTGAATTGGCTCAACATGTTGGATTAGCTGGTTAAACGTGGTGATCCTTTATGGCCAAAGTACAATAATGACATTTAGGGCTTTATAACGCCAACAAACCCATTCATTTTTGACCCAGTCTATGGTCTATAGATTCAGTCAATGTTTATTCTTGGACCAAAGTGAGGAAGACTGCAGCGTGCATGTTAATTATGTATTTGAGTGCAGAGGCTAATCTGTGTTAGAGGTTCTATGTTTAGATTAAATAAGATTTTGATGGAGAAAAATGTGACAGTGGACAATTTTTTTTAGTTTACAGCGCTGATGTTGAAGCTAGACAGTGATATATCTAGATACATTTCTTTTGTGCATTAGGGTTAAAGCGCTTTGCCAAACCAGTGACAGGGAACTCTAGCCGGCTTGGCAAGTGTCTGAGCAAATTAAATACAGCAAGAAAGAAAAGGGGAAAAGCAAGTGAATATTGGGATCAAACCCAGAAATCAAGCAAAGTAGGCTTTTTTTTTTTGTTGTTTTCCTCTGTCATGCATGTACACTGAAACAAAAGTCAGCATCATAGGAGAAGAAGGCTGTGGTAACGAGATGGATGGAAAAAGACAAAACTGGAAGGCTCAAAAAAGAGCTAGAGTGGTTTAAGTAGAAGAGGAGAAAAAAAGAGAAAGCGAGAAAATGGAATAAAAATAGGCTCATGATGGAGATGGTGTCTCGATGAGGCAGCCCGCTAACCTCAGAGGCGCCACACTCCCTGGTTTATCCCAGCCCAGTGAAAAGGAGGGGCCACACCACAGATCTTTCTGACTGCTGAGGCTCCAGCTTTCTCTCTCTTTCAGGCTGGTCATGGGGGGGGTGTATCTCAGACTTTGAAAGACAACAAAGTACTGCTCCCCTTTTGGATAGAAGGGCAGCCCCCTCATGCATGAGATCAGGATCAGTGACATGGTCCCAGTGAGGTTTTGCTTTTCCTGTAAGTTTTTCTGTGCGAGCGTGACTGCTGTCATGGTTCTGATGGTTTAGTGAAGTTACTCACTCGATGTGGAAGATGGTTGCTACTGAGTCAGAAGCCTGACATGCGCACGGCCAAGGCAGTATGATTGCTCGCAGCAGTGTAGGTCGACTCAATCACAGCAAATTGTGGGTTGATGGCGCACACATGATCCTGGCAGAAGGTCGGTGACTCAGGGCAAAATTCCACAGGTTTACAATCACTTCCTCTCCTCCTGCGCTCTCCACTGGGATGGCGTAATTAATATTAGTTAAGTTTGAAAAACAAATTAATATCCAGACTCTGAATCTGTGTAATTAGAGATTTCGGCCTGAGGTGATCAGACATCTGAGGAAGCAAGCGAATGCCTGTTTTTGAGTGTCATTTTAAAGTAAGTAAAGTGGACTTTGTGCTGCATATGAAAACAACTCAGTCTGATCTATCAGGAAGTCTGGCCTGTCATCTGGGGAATATTGACAGACAAAGAAGGGAAGAGAAGTAGACAGCTCAACATGGTCTCTCATCTGGAGGATATTCAGAGGAAAAATATTTTCATATCTGCTTGAAATTTTGCATATTAGGTGGATTAAGGGGACTGTACACACACATTTCCCTCCCAATTCAAAAACAGACATCTGGATTGCATTAGTCCTCACAGGGAATCGTAATATTATGCTTCTTTAAATTTTTCGCTTTACATTCACACAAGAAGTAACATTAGCAAGTCACATTAACGTGGACTAAAAGACGTGATCTTCCTTTGGCTTTATGAATCTACAATTATGGAAACGTTGTGTTTTTAAAAGCCACAAAGGTTTTTAGATTCGATTTGTCGATGGGTACAGTCGCTGCTAATGGATACGTTGTACCCATTAGCAACAATTTGAAAACCGAGTCTTTCTTTCATTTTTTTTAAACCAAAGAGCTGCAATTTAGACTGATTTCAGCATTTGGTTCGTCTTTTATATCCGAGAAAAGAAGTTCAGCAAGTTCTGTCTGTCAAAAAAGAGGTCGAGAGTTTTATAGTTCTTCTATATGATAACATTTTTTGTCTGTACGTAGCGGATTTAAATTTCGTTCCCCCGTGACTCAAAAAATATAGAAGAGCCCACTTGAAAGCAGTAGAATTATTTTGTATTTCTACCTGGAAAAAAAGATGTATTTCCCATCCAGACAAATCTATAAGTTAAGAGAAAAAGAATTTCAAGTGAATTTATGCAGAATTTTCAAGTTGATCATACGCAGACTTCTCTCCAGGTTCACGTCTGCTCTTTTGCTAAGACAGAAAGACCTCTGAGATCATTGCTTTTGCAGGTTTAAGTTTTATTCTAAGCATAAGCTCACAAGAATAAGTAATCTTGCTGAGTACCAAAGCCTCACAAGTTTCATCCAGTTCCTTAGCTAAAAAAACCCAACACCCCGCAAAGAAAGGGAAAAAAAAAACCCTTTTTGCAAAACGTAAAATTAATCTTTCCATTGTCTATGAAAACGGTTAACCTCAAATACCTCGAATACCACAAAATATGTTGCTTTAGGCAAATAGGAGACTGCTGGAAATTCTCGTTATCAGACCATGTGGAGCCAACTTTAATTTCTGTCGCCGATGTCACACTGGTGTTCTTTATTTAGTGTGGTCCTCCAAAACACTCCTGGGAGTGAATGGAGTTATAGTTTTATTCAAAACTGCCCAATTTGCACTCTGAGACCTCTTCATCTGGTAGCAATCTCGCCGTGAGCAGTTTGAGCCACCAAAAGCCCAATCCATCAGCCACTGTCATCTGCTGCAATGAAATGTGAAAGGGAGTGTAAACGCACAGAGGCTTAATGTTCTTTTAAAATGGAAAATACCTGTTTAAACTTCATTTGTGCATAATTGCTTTTGCGAGTAGAGGAAAATACGAAAATCAATTCAAAATTTCCCTTATTTGTTTTAAGATGGACACCAAGCATTAAATGAAACACATTTTCTCTTTTTAAACCTGTTGCCTGCTCATTACTGTTAGAATAACAGTGGGATTACTGCTAAATGTGCTTATTTCACTCATATACAACAGACAGGCTTTAATTGGTCCCTCTTTCATGTTTCATGAGACTGTCACCACACGGTGTTTGGGTTTGATGTGGAAAATGAGCACCAGATTGCATAAACTCCAATGCAAACAGGGAAAATGGGTGCTGAGCGCATGCAATGTAAGTGATCGTTGCCAGACTAGATGCACCATATGTATTCTTTCAAGAGAGCAGACTGCATATCCTTTTTTATGAATTCGTGCTAAAGTCATCTTATAGTGGAGCCACATTTACCTACAGCTAACTTTTTCCATGCTTTTTAATTCAAATTGTCTTGTGCCTTTGGGAAGATGATAACAGCCCATCAGGTCATAGAAGGACAGCGCAGCCCTCAGCTATCTCCCACACATAAAACAACTCATATTTGCTAAACTTTAAAGAGTAAGACCTGGGATAAAAGGCAGCATTAACTGTCTGTCTAAAGAGATGAAAAACAGTCTAAGAGCATGTGGTCTTTTCACTCCTGCCCCGAGGAGCAGGCATACGGTCAGTGCTGTAGCACGTACCCTCACGAAGGTCAGTGGAAGGCTGCGTCATGAGATTATTGGATGCAGGATGTCTGCCTTACTAGATTGAAAGAAAGGAAATGAGAGGTGTCTAAATAAAGCCATTTAAAATGAGTCAGACAAAAGTAAATGAGCGTCTTGCGCCATTCACTTGTGGCTAACGCTGAGATGAACTTACTTAAGGGAAAAGGATATTATGTGGCTACAGAGAAAGGAGGGGAGGGTGGGGAGTGAGAGGCAAAAGGGAAAGCAGAACAAGCAACTGACAATGAGAGAGCAAGTGTGAGAGACCTTCTTGCAAATGACAGCTGTTGGAAACACAAGTCGACTCACAGTTTTTTTTTTCAGCATTATTAAATATCTCCAGTAGAGGAACGAGGGCTGTGGAGTTGAAGTGGTCCTTTGATATACACAAGACTGAATCATAACAGAGTCGGTTGTAGTGCTGAGTCTGTTTACCCAGTAATATTATATTTCAGATGATTTTATTAGACTGATGCATCCAAAAGATTTTAAGAGCCAGAGATCAAGGTCAAAGAGTGGCTGTTGTCCTCCAGCTGCAGGTAACTCTACTCAGGCCTAATTAGATTTGTGAAAATGTATCGGTGGATAGATTTGATCTTTCACGTCACCAAGGTGTCCTGCAGTTTTGAAATTAGGAGAATCAGGAGTTTCTATATCACTATGATTGACCCATAGTCCTCTGTGGGCTATTTTAAGCACTGCCTGTGCAAAATTTGTAATTGTGTAAAAAAAATAGCTGTCAAGACTTTTCTCCTTACTGAACCAGAGGGATTGAACTCCCTGGGAGGCTACATTGACAGGTTGCATTCAAGTTTGTGCTTGAATATTCATGTTACGGTATTAACGTAAAGATTTATCAGCGATGACTGTTGTTTGCACTTATGTAGCAGCACAATAAAATCGTGCAGTACATCGTGCAGGTCTTTCACAGTTTCACCGTTGAGAACCTTCTCGCTTTGAAGCAGAAAACTGTGAAAAGGCTCAGGAACAGCCCAGTGCTTTATGCAGATGAAACTGGCCGGCCCTTTTGGTCCTCTGTGTTTTCTCATTTACGTGAATGGTTTCACCAGGGTGGGTTGAAACCCAGCAAGTAGCCAGGAGTAAGCAGCTGCTTCTCATCTTTGTCTACATGCGCGTTTGTTATGGCTCCACTCTGATTGGGTATCACATAACTCCCTTGTATCTCCTGAGCCCTTCGAGACTGTGTTATAGACTTTGGCTTTTTCATTAGGGCACCAGAGAGTTCTCTGAATTGAATTCTATAGCTCATAGTGGAGCATGTTCTAACTACATAGCCACCATTTATTGTTTTGATAAGCTAAATAAACACTGACTAGAGATAGAAAAAGCACCATAAATAATGTAGTTGTTGAGTTGCTGTGTTTTATTGTAGTTAAAATACGTTGGACTGCTTTTTTCAGTCTTATGTGTTAAAAACACTATTACTGAAATCCAACTTTCATGCAAGAGTTCAGCTCAAGCTCCAAAGTTTTCAAACTATGTTGTATAAATTCATCATTATTTGGACAGCCACCGTTTACCCATCACTCAGCATGAAATCTCTCAGTCTATCGCTGCTTGCTAAGGGCCTTTCACCCTTTCCCTCTTGTCAGGGTCCAGTACCTCAGATATAAACCTGGTCTCAGGCCAGACTCAGACTTATATCTGTTTCTCTGTTTTGTAAGCTGGCCCCTCCACTTCCCGCATCCTGCACAGCAATCCTTAGGTTGTTTGTGAAATGGAAGTAGCACAAGACTCCTCTGGGACATAACAGAGAAGCCAAAGTCTGTAGCCCCCTCACCTCTGTGTTCCTGCAGAGTCTCCTGTGGCTTGGTGAACAGTGGGCTTGCTCTACAGGTCTTTAGACTTGTTCTATGTGTGTTTGTCCGAGATGGAGCACAGTCTTTATGTTTGGGTGGGTTTTTGACTTAGTTTTTTCTCGGCATTAGTCAGAGATGTCACACTGAGTTAGGCCAGCAGCCTAATGAGATCTGGCTAGACAGGAGAACAATATTTTTCTTTAGATTGCCCTAAAGTTCCAGTAGCTGAAATGAAGACACGCATCCATCTCCTTCTTTCCTTTTCTCTTGCACCTCTGCATTGTAGTTTCATGCTCCATTTTTGCATCTCTGCCTTGTGCAATGTGACTAAAGGATTGTGCATTAATTTTGGAATATGTAGATACTTTTAATTTATCTTGAGCAGATCATTTCTGGGATACGATTCATAATCGATTCAGCTGTGATGTATGCAGTCTCTCATCACACATCACATTGTTGCCAAGAAATTTAACCTGTTGTATGATTTCAATAACTGGTGTATGCATGAGGCTTCGTTGGCTTTAAAATTAAGGTTGACCTGCTCTCGGATTATCCATACTCAAATGCTAGTGATTCCAATGATTTTTCTCCTGGTTTGATTGTAAAGTATAAATATTGGTTGCAATCATGCACACCTCCTGACTGGCTGGTCTGGGTGGCTGGCTACGTGTTTTTTTTTTGAGTAGCTGTCTCAGTCTGGAGTTGCACAATAACCAGGCGGGAGTATTAGTGATCAGGCGTAGATGAGAGCAGCACACTTGGGGTGCCAGTTTTAGCACAAATTCCATCAACACTCTTATGCTGTCTGTCAGCTGCACTAATCTGAAGCTGACAGTTGTAAAAATAGGGCCGTTTGATGGCATATCACCCTTCACCCTTCACGCAG
>VURO01001007.1:1054-11291 GCA_015108175.1 Pelvicachromis taeniatus
TTATCGACTTTGAAAAAAAATTGTTGGGGCTTAGCTTTAATGAGTCATCAGATTTTTTTTCTTCCTATAAACATTTTGTATTTAAGCACTCTCTAGCTCTAGTTAAACGTTACTGACCAGAATTCCACTATCTGCGGAATAAATCAGCGCCTCGGAAACTTTTTTTTTAAAGAGCTGTGGTCTCCGGGGACAGCGGAAGTTATATGTGTCTGCAGAATTCCGTCCGTGCAGGAGCAACAATCATATCCAAGATGGAGACCGTAAATGCTGGACATATGATGAGCTTAGCTGCTCTACAGAGGCAAGACCCGTACATAAACAAATTGCTCGATGTTACCGGCCAGGTGGCTCTCTATAACTTCAACTCTAAGGCGAATGAGTGGGTAAGTTTGTAAGTAGCGCATACAGTTTTGCGGAAAGCCGTCAAAGCTAGCTAAGTATTTGACTTAGCATGCTAGCTGTTCTAAACACAAAGATACAAAGAAATGTGATCATATTTGTGGAAGTAAACTTTATACAGGTAATGTTTACAGACGTTGTGTTTTCGCGCCACTCTTATTTTGATGATTGTTTAAAATAAATAAATTAATTAAAATAACAATAAGCGTAATCTTTCAAGGGCTTGCTATGGCTGGGCTAACAGCGTCCTTTGCTATTATTCAGCATGATTATTGTTTCTGACTCATACCTTCATTTTTAATTTTCTTTTTTTTACAGGAGAAGACTGAAATTGAGGGCACCCTGTTTGTTTATGCAAGGTAAGCACGTGAGGTTTTTATAGTAATGTAATGCGGTGACCGCGAGGGCTTGTTTACTTGTTCTTACGTTTCACGCGCTGTCATTTTACGTGTTCTGCGCACGTGTGCAGGCCTCAGTCTTTGTAAACAAACACGAACAGGCCGAAAAATCACAGTTTATTTAAACAGGAAAATAATAAGTAAAAGATTTAGTAAAGTAATTGATTCCACATGAAGTTTGAAGATAACGAAAATGTTAGTAACCGATTTAATTGTTTATTGATTAATATGAATCTCTGTAATAGAATTGAGAATTATGTAGTTATCTATAATTCTCATTTACAAAATGCATATAGTAAACGAGAATAATTACCTCCAAGTCTGAGGCCATGGTTCTAAGCTGGGTGGTGTGCTCCTTCCAGGTAAGGGATTATTTGCTATTTGGATCTTGTACACAACTGAGGGGAGAGTGGAGCGTGAAATTGACTGACTGATCGGGGCCACGTAGATGGTTTACAGAGCAGATTGCAAAAGTGAAACTTTCAATCAACCGCCGTTATTGGGAACCCTGGATAGGGACCAAATAAAATGAAATCAGTGCCAGTTTAGCTCAGGGGTGAGTAGGCGACCACAGGCCACATGGCTGGAGAGCAGCAGCCCGGGTTTGAATCTGGAATGTCTCACTGATTTTGCTGATTGTTAAGCACTTTGATCAACCCTGTTGTTTTAAAATGTGCTATATAAATAAATAAACCTAAACCTGTCCTTTCGAGATAGGATGAGAAGTGCAGTTATTAACAAGGGACTCAGACTAGAGCTGCTACTCCTCCACATTGAAAACTAGGCAACTATGGTGTTCTGGGCTTGTCCTACCAGAATGAGGCCATGGAGTGAGCTCCGGACAAACTGGAGAGATTAAAGGGGACATGAAATGCTACACGTATAAAGGCTCATTTACACCACTGAGCTCTGCTCTCAAAAAATGACATAGATGTTACAGTGAACTGTAACTATGAAACTGGATTTAGGAAATAAGTGCTCAAAGTTAACATGTTTAACTTTAAGAACTTAAAACAGTCAAAAATCATTTTGAGTAGTTTCTGTTGTTCATAGGATCCCATGAACAGTACAGTACAAAACCTGTACTAAGTCCAGCAATGACCTGCCATAGGACCATAAAGATGCATCTGGTCCTTCAGTTTATCCATTTACTGTTTACTGAAGTGTTGTCAGAAACAGTCTCGGTGGAAGGGTGGCTGTCAAGAAGCCACTCAAAGAAAAAAAAATGGGATAAAAATGCAGAACTAGTCTGAAAATCAGTGAAACAGGTCTTATGGAGTGATTAATGGAACACTTAGTTATGCATTGGCCTCCCTGCAGTCCAGACTTCAACATTATTGAAGCTGTGTAGGATCATCTTGACAGAACAGGCAGAAACACCAAAGAACTTGGAATGCCCTTTAAGAAGCCTGGAGAACTATTACTGAAGACGACTTAAAGAAATTACAAGAAAATTGTCTAAGAGCGTTTAGGCTGTTTTAAGAAGAGGTATTCATATGAAATATTGACTTTCAGGCTCAATAGAAATCTACGTATATATGTAGTTTATTGTATTTCCATGTATGTTTACACATGTTTCTATACATCAGTGCACATATTTCTCATTTTCCTAGCAAATTATAAAGTTACTCAAGACTTTTGCAAACTATTATATCTATTTTTTAATGACATCATTTCTGTTTCCTCTTAAAGTAAACTCTTTTAAAAATGTGCTAATTGTCTTAAAAAAAAAAAAATCATTAATGGATGACTAAATCCGCATGGAGATGTGTCATATCAGTGAGGTGATGTTTTTTGTCCCTGAAAGGTCTGCTTCCCCTCACCATGGCTTCACCATCATGAATCGACTGAGCACAGAGAACCTTGTAGAGCCAATCAATAAAGACCTGGAGTTTCAGCTGCAGGATCCATTCTTGCTCTACAGAAATGGCAACTGTGAGTGTTTTGTAGTCCAGTTACACAGAAACAGCAGATGTCATGTACAGATGCATATTTCTGTGTATGCTTGGACTGAAATCAGATGTGCTGAAGTACTTCACAGCTTCTTGATGTTCAAGGCAACAAAAAAAAAACACCACCATCCCAGAATGTCAGCCGATGTTTCTCTGCTACATAATATTTCTCTAGTACAATATTTCTCCATAATATGATGCTGTATCACAAAAGATAGTTTTAAAGAGAAACATTTACCATAACTTTGAAAGGGCATGCTTTAAAAAAAAAAAAAAGACATGATAAGATTGCAAATTTTAATCAGAAAAAAGTAAATATCCAAACAGCAAACATTTGACCTTTCTCTAAATGTTACTACACTCTGCGTTTTTATTTCATGAACTTAAAAAAAGTAAAAATGTTGCATTCAAAGAAATTATGCATTTCTCTAGTTGTAGATTTAGTTTTAAGTTTGTTTGCTGTATTGGTTTTATTTAATTTTTCCTGCTCAAATGCAATAATGCAAGAACACGTTACTACCTTTAAAAATGCTGGACAGACACCTCCCCAGTGTTCTCTGGAACAGCTCTTCTCCCTTTTGCTTGAAGTCCTTCTTGTATCTTGGAGAATCAAGGAGGAATACCTTGTCACTCATGGCATCAGACTGGTCTGTCAAACCACACAGTGTTCAGCTTGGTTTGGCCACAGATTTCATTCTGTATTGGGCCAACAAACAAAAAGACTTTAGGCTCTAAGGGGTGAGTTAGACTTCTCCTATATAAATATATTTATACACGTTGTGGGTTTTCCTGATGGCTTACTCCAGTGAAATTGTCTAGTGTTATAAAGAGAGTTCAGCAGGAAGTAAGATCAGATGTAGAGGCTGGAAATAAATCCTCAAATCCTCAGAAAGTAACTGACAGTGCTGCCACCGAGGTAATCGATCAGAAGTCTGAACAGAAGTTTCATTAAGGCGATAAACAAGGAGTTGGACTGTTTTCCCATTTGTTTGCTAATGAGAAAAAATAACATGGCCAGGCTCAGCGTCAGAGTGGACTGCTCCCCTTTAGGACTCGGCTTGCCTATCAGCCTGCCTGGTATGGAAGACATGATGTAATTTTTTTTCTTTGTTGATATCCAAGTCAGAATAGTTTTTCCAGGTGCTTCACAGGAGTCCGAGTGCCGTCATTTTCATTTTAATTCCTCAAAGGGTGTTGAGTTGCAGGCAGAAAATCTTTCTTTTCAGTAAGATAAGTTACTGGCTGAGGAGCCGTTTTTTGTTCTCTGTCTGAAGTTTGTTTTGCTGTTTGTGATTGCTCTCCAGGTAGAGTTCAGGTTTGTGAGAGAAAGTGAGAGCAGGATGTAGACGATGCTCCTGAGACTCCTCTCTCCAATTAAAAATAATGAAGGCTGATATTGCTGAAAGATGTTTGTTTGAAGAGCAAAGTCGAACACAGGGAGGATGGATTCTTCAGAGGGATGGTCATGTTGCTCCAAGTGTGTTTGAAATCTCTTCTGCAGGCTGATGCGTGCGCTCAAAGTTTCACAAGTCTGTTGGTGAGGTGTGTACTTGGACTTGTGCATACACCTGTTTACAATGCTTTGTTTTCCCGTTGGTAGCAGGGGATGCTCCAGGGAGGCAAGAACTTGGGTTGCTAGGTTACCTCAGGCTTTAGAGGGAACTTGAATACACCAGTGTTTTATCACATAGACACACACAAAGCATCAGCAGCTTCATATAATTGTTGTATTGGGTTTTTTTTTTTAATCAGAAACAGTAAATGTGCAGTTTGCTTGTTTTCCATTTGGAGTCTGTGAATGCTGTGTTAGCTCTCCACAGATGAACTCCTCCTTTTTGTGTTTGATTGTTTTGTAACTTCACCGCTTTGGACTGTCAGATTCTCATTGATCCTAAGATCCACTAATGTGAGGTCATGTACAGTGCTAATTTAGTGTTATTTTCAGTGTTTTCTTTAATGGCTCCATTACATTAAGTCACAAATCTGACTAAATTAATGATGTGAAAAAAACCTTTAAAATCATGTTTATTTTAGCTGTGGTTATGAAGAGGTTTTTTGTTGTTGTTGTTGTTGTTTTTTGGGGGTTTTTTTCAAGAGTTTTGTATAAACTGGTGTCTGCTATCAGTGTTATTAGATTCATTATTTGTGTCTGTGTTTTTAACAGTGGGTATCTATAGTATTTGGTTCTATGACAAGAAGGATTGTCAACGCATCGCTCAGCTCATGGTCAAGTAAGTAGCTGGACATTTTTCAGTGGATGAAATGGGGCGGGGCTTGTTTGTTCCACCTGTCACATTTGATTTGTATTTCCACATTAAATTACCACATGTACTTTCTAGAAATGTGGGGTCTGTTATGTTCACTATATCCAGGGTTTAAAGAACTCTGTATATAAGATGCCATAAAGTTGATGCAGGTTAAGGAGTTTTTAATACAGAATAATTCAAACAGAAATATAGGAGCCCCATGAAAAGCAAATCAGAGCATGAACCGACCATGCAGCGCGATGTATGATTCAGGCTTCACCTTAAAAGTAAGACTGCCATCTCTGGCTTGTGAGGTTAAAGGAACAATCGCATCACTCCCAAGTTGAGAAAATTGAGGAAAACCAGGCTTTGTTTTTCTCAGGAGCAATGCAGAGCATTTCATTCATCACTAGCAATATAATGCATGGCTTATTTAGCAGGTCATACATACGCAGCAGTAGTAATGAAGTTTTAATGTTTTACTATTGTTTACGCACACTGCCGCCATCTTGGATTGTAAAGTCAGTGTTGGTGGGGCTTCTCTGATTTTTCTGAGTGGAAAAGCCAACTTGAGGGGGCATGCCAACTCAGAACTTGGGATTTCTGCCTTCCCATTTCAAATAAAATTTAAAATAAAAACAGTTCTGCTGGTGACTCTCAGCCCCCAACTCAACTAATAGATCAAAACAAAGGTTGGTGTCGATTAACAGAAGAGCTAGGCACTTTGCTTCTTCTGACTTTTAGCCAGTCAGTCAGAGGGATGAACCAGGGTGCGAGCAGGTTTATGACAGTTATCAAAATAAACCACAATCATGGGGTAAATGAGCAATTGGTCCACATAGGAAATCTGTTGATTTGTGCCAGCATGGTGCTCTTGTGAAACAAAAATGCAATTTGTAAAGGCCAGAATTGTCAAGTTCATGTTTTGGTTTTCGTTGCTCTGAAAAAACAAACACTGACCTGTTTATGGTTTGTATAATTTGAGTAATTTCACTTAAAAAAAACAAAGTAAGGTTATTCAGTATATATTAGCTCTGACCCCAACAAGATCAATACTTAACTGTTGTTTGTTTTGTCAGATATTACGTGTTCAGGCTATATGTAATGCTTTAACTCTGTGCCAGGATTGTGAAACAAGAAGCAGACTATGCCCAGAAAAAGTCACCTGAGAGGGCAGAGCCGGGGAGAACCAATGGAGTCGCAGAACCCCGGAGCATCGATATCTTGGAGCTGCTCAGCAAAGCCAAGGAAGAATACCAAAGGGTGAGGAGGCAAACACGCAGTTAACATAACATCTAACTTGTGTTATCACACGAGTATGTTCACATGATGTATAACTATAGTGTTTGACAGAATTTCAGACTTAAATTGTGGAAATTTTGCCAACTGAAACAAAGTGACCAACAGTGGTGCATGACCTGGGTCTATTTCAGGTGTGGAGAGAACAGTATAATCTAATGTTTTTATGTTTGTGCAATAATTGCAGGCCCAAGCAGGTGAAACAGATGTGTTCATTGAACAGACTGTAAAAGCAGCTTTCAGCACTACAGAGCATCCCCACACCACACCGCAGCCTGAAAAGGTACAACACACACGCAAAGTAATGATTTGAGCTCTAATTTTTCTTTATCTTTATATGTTTAAAGCTTTGTCATACTTGTCACTCCTACACATCGAAAATGTGGAGGAGGACAGTTAGCAGGTTTTTATCCTTGTCACTCCATACATAGTTGGCATTTGGCAGCAGGGAGACCGCAAGTAACGTTGCAAACAGACACCCAAATACGTGCCTTCAATTTATGTCACTGCCATGAGTGCTGCTTGTGTTTTCTGCAGGGTTTGCATGCGGGACTAAGATGAACTGAACAATTCTGGGCAATCAGTGTTAACTTATTGGAAAGGGAAATGGGCCATGTTGTGAATCAATCTTTTACCAGTATTATATTGGATATGTTACAGCCAGTGTTTCCTGATACATTTCTAAGATCTTTATCACAAGCAGTGGATCTGTGTCATCTCCATGTTTACCGAGTCTAAGGATTGTAATTTTTATAGAAAAGTTTTCTTTTCATCCCATTAGCCACTTATGTTTTTGGATTAAAATCCCAATAGCTAAAAAAAAAAAAAGCCTCTCCTTACACTGTTTGTTTTTTGCAAAGCTCATTGGTGATGACAGCTTAAACAGCTAAAATGGCTGCAGAAGCAGCAGAGTGTAAGCTCCAGTCTATTAAGGTGAAATTAGCAACGGCAAAAACAAAACTTAAAGCCAACTGTGTTGTCAAAATATGATAATCGTATAGCTTCCAACAAACTTTCATAATCTTATTATTAAACAGCTTCAATGATTAATAGATGATCAAAATAGCGTTTGATTAATTTTCTGTCATTTGATTGTTTGAGCTCCACTGTATTTGAGATCATCGTTTCTTTACCCAGCAGAGCTCTCACCCCGTGGTAAAGCAGATCACAGTGGAGGAGCTCTTTGGTTCCTCTCTCCCTAAGGAGCCCTTTCTACCTACCATGCCCACACAGAGCACCACTGTTTCCAGTGACCCCTCCACTGCCTACATCCACAAACAACCATATCCTGCTCCACCTCCACAAAGCACTCTCCTCATTCACCAACATTCAGCCCAAGACCCTGGTTCCAGCCAGAGGAATCAAGCCCCCGGTCTACTCCCTGCTCCATACGCACTACACCCCAGTCCTGTATTCCAGTCAGTGATCCAAAGGTCAGACCCCCAGGCACACTCCTCGGTGTCTCCACTCATAGTGCCTTCAACTGCTCCACCTGGTACCGCAGGACCTCCAACTGCTCAAACATCCTATTTGGGTCAGGACATCCTCGCCACACTCAAACCGGCAGCGCCTTCTGTAAATTCAGACCACCACAAACCCATCCTCGCACCTAACTTCCTGCCAAGCACATTGGTCCCACCCCACAGCTTCCGAGAGTCTATGGGAAAACCCCTTCTTCAACATGGAAAGGACATGGAGGTTTTCTCTCAGTCTCCAAATCTGATTAAACCAATATCTGTGAGTTCAGCTTTTTTTTCTTCTTTTTCATTATTCTGGTAAATTTGAATCTAATGTTTGATCTTATTTCATTTTTTCTTCTTTCCCCTTTCAGGCTGTTCCCATGAGTCCAAGTCTTGCTGTTCCAGGGTCAGAGGTTTCTGTGCTGCTGTCCCCCAGTGCCTTCCAGCAGTCCCTCAATAAGACACCAGCAGCAACGTCAGTGGTTCCTCCTGCACCCACTGAGCCCACCTCAGCCTCTGAAGGAACTAAAGAACCTGTAGCAGCCCCCTGCAGTAAAGCACAGCTACAGGAGACTCTGATACACCTCATTAAGGTAAACTGGAAGCGTGAAGCATATAAAAGAAACTGTTGGCTCTTTATAGCATGAGAAAAGTTAAAGCTAGAGCTAATTACCCTCGTATTATGATATTATGTATAAATTTAAATGCCTTTTCCACACATACACTGACAATCGACCTTGTCCAAAAACTATTTAGTGTGTAGACAGTGCAGAAACTGAGATGCCCACATTGACGTTCAGAGTTGGGTTCAGTCCTAGATGTTCTTCCCAGATCTAAATAACCAACAATGTACCTGTGTACATAAACATGTGTATGACCAATGTGAATGGTCTTGTATACTTATATATGTATATAGAAAATAAATGTGCTCTTTTTTCCTAATTTTCTTGTGTGAAGCCATTGTCTGTGCATTCTCTCCAACGGCCAGCAGGGGGCAGCAGGGGACAATTCTGGTTGCAGACAGCTTTATTAAACCATTGATGTTCTTTAACTGTTGCAAAATCCACACACTTAAGCAGTTTCTTTTTTTGTCTTCTTCTTCATGCCCTGATTTTCTAGAATGACCCAGACTTCCTTGGTGCCATTCATGATGCTTACCTGCAGAGCCTATCCAAGGACTTTGGCAACGTAAAGCTATAGCCCTACTTCAGCCATCACCACACTTACTTTCAGTGCTCCGACCCCGTCAGGATCAATAAGGAGAGACACACATAATGGAGAAATTAAAAGAAGTGGAGCAAACATGTTTTCAACACACTGTACACCAAAAACCGTCAAAACTAGTCTGTGTGCGAAAGGTTATTACAGCATGCACCGTCTAACCATCTGTTCCTGATGCTGAATACTCGTTTTATTCTGGATCTACCTTTTGTCAAAATCTATCAAAAGCAGAACTATTGTGGGAAAGACGAATGAGATCAATCTTCCAGTTAAACCTTGATGTTTTGTTTTTTTTTTGTTTTTTTCCTTTGAAACTTTCTGAATGTGGTCAAACTTTATGGCTGGATAAAGTTTAGTTGTTGGTGTTTTGGTGGGTTTTTTTTGGAGGACAGAACCACAGTGGAGCTTTGGGAACCTCAAAGCCGCTGACCCTTGGGCAGATAGTTTTGCAGCTGTAGGAATCACAGGTGCTGCTTCTCTTACTCATCACGTCTTTGGTGTTCTCGCCATGAGCACACTTATGCTGCGACTGCTTATGATGAGAAAGACCTCTGTGCTGGGCACCTGAGCTGTCCTGCTATGTGGCATTTAAGCAGAACCAGTCTTTCGCCTTGTTTTGTTGTTTGTTTTTTTGCTTGTTTTATTTCTTCTACGTTTTGAAGCTGAGAAAGATGGTGAACAGCCATTCCGGGCATTTTGTGTTTGGCAGGCATTTGTTGAGGAAGTTTTAAGTCCAGGGAAGATGAATAACTTCCATCATTGTTTGGAGAAGAAGCACTTGCAGCCAAGAACTCAATCACCTGTCCCTCTCAGCTGCTGTTATAATGTTACAGATGGTGATATGTTTATGACCCAGAAACCAGCTCATTTACTACCTTTGGGTTTGCTTTGTCTACATCCTTCTTCTTGTTTGTGTCGTCATCTCTCCTCCACCAGCTGACATTGTAGTCGTGGATGTTCTCGGAGGGGAATGTGCAATAGGCAACTGTCGCAAAGCCTTTAGGGATACCAGCATTTTGGGATATTTTAGTATGCTACTACAGAGCCTTTGGGGTCTGCAAGTGATTTACATTTCGAGTATTATGAGGGGAAAAAAACAAAAGTAGCAAATTCAGATTTTTCTTTTCGATCCTTTTAGCGGTAAAATGCTTAAACAGATGGAACCAATGTGCTTTCGATAGCTTCATTGCGGTTCAAACAAGCGGAGCTGTTACATTTACCCAGGCTAATGCTGAAAACTGTAAACTACCTCTAGACCCATC
>VURO01001007.1:13337-38210 GCA_015108175.1 Pelvicachromis taeniatus
TGAGAGGAAACTCTCCTCAGTGCGACTTCACGATAAATAAATACAAGATTTTCCCGCTGTTTAATAAATGACGAATTATTTTTTTTATAAACTGACCTCGAAGTGCATCGTTTATATCATATGTCTGTGCTTATAGAGCGTGGACATGCTGAGCGTATCCCTGACCAGAATCTGTGTGCCCCGGCGTCCTGACCGCGGGCGTGCACCCGCGCGTGTGGCCTTGGTTTTAGTCCAAAGCCTTCCTACTGTCGGTTCATGCGGCAGTTTGGACTAACTGCAGGCTTCTTATGGCCCTAGATTAGCCATATTCATAGGCTTTGCTTGCAAACACGCCCCCTGCCCCCCCTCCCTACTCTGTGGTTAAGCAGCGTTATCTCTTTTTAACCCCTGCCATCGTCCGCTGCGCTCTCCTCGCCTTTATTCCCAGAACAGCAGACCGGAGGGAACTTTTAACTCCTTTAACTCTATTTTACCAGCTTGTGTGTGCGTGAGTGTGCTTCTCTTCGGTTCACCGGCCAGATGGAGGACTATCATAAACCGGACCAGCAGACGGTGCAGGCGCTCAGGAACACCGCCACCCGACTCCGGATCAACTCCATCAAGGCGACAACTGCAGCGGGCAGCGGGTAAGATGGTTAAACCGAGCAGGAGACGCATGCCACCAAAATACGTTGTTTAATGCACGTTGTTTTTATCCGTTTAAATATCGGTGTGAGATTTCTTTCACTTATAAGGAACTGCTTCAGGGAAGAGCATCGTAATTACTGATGAGCTGTCCGGAGAACACAGTAACGTCAGCTTTAAGATGTGAAATGGTCAAACTGTGCATTTATAATATTATAGATGTACAATATGAAAATCCGGCTCTGTGTGTGGCGTGCCTAAACTTTTTTTTTTTTTTTTAGTATTTCAATTGTTTATCTGTGCGTAGAATTAGTTTTATACCAGAATCTGTGCGCAAGTTACGCACCAGCAAGGACGGTTGGGCAAGTTCATGTACATACATATACATAAATGCTGCGAGCAATATCCTGACAGAAAATATAGCCTTAATGTATTTAATTATATGTCGTGCCCCTTCAAAATAATAAAACATGTTTATTATTTTAGCCGTGTGGTTTGGATCGAGAGATTATGTCGTAGCTTGCTGCAGGTACTCCGGTGTTTCGCTCCTCTCGTTCTCCGAGATCGCTTATGTAACTCACGCCGGACAGTTTCGTTATGTGGCCGCTGTTACGGCTCATGGGTCGATGTGTTGTGCGGCAACGGAGCAGAGAACCGCTCAGTGCGCAAACATGCTTCTGCGGCGCCTGCGTGCCCCGGTGCAGACGGTTAATCAGCAAGAGGCATCGGACGTCGTGGGAACTTTCCAACTAAAAGTCGCGCTGACAAATCACTAATTTTCCATTTCAGGGTCTTCAAAAAAAGAAAGAAAGAAAGAAGCTTCAGTGAGGTATTTTTGGCATGTCGCTTGAAAAATGACGTTGATAATAACATGCAAGAAATAAAATCTTCTGACTTGTTTTGTGTTAAATGGTCATAATTTTAACAGTTAGTGAATTACACGCTGAATGAGGGTTTGTATTGTGTGCGCACAGAGGACTGAAGGAGTTGTGTAGGAGCTCCTGTATATGTGCGACCCTTATGATAGTGTGATGGCCTTACATAACTCCCCAAATAACGGTGGTCTGGCTTTAATTAACCCACTGAATGTGCACTGACGGGATGAACCGGCCAGTTAACTCAGTTTCTAATGTCATTTTGCCTGTTCGTGTGTTTTTTCCTCTCCCCTGCACTTATTTTGTAACAGTCATCCCACATCATGCAGCAGCGTGGCAGAGATCATGTCCGTGCTCTTCTTTCATTCCATGAAATACCGACCCGAAGACCCACGTAACCCCAACAATGACCGATTTGTCCTCTCTAAGGTAATGCGCACACATCCATAATGGTTGTAGACGTTATTCAAAAGCATCAACACACAAAGGTGGATTGAACAGTCAAATAATATGCACATGCTTGAGTGTATACATATGTTTTTGTTATAGCATGTGTCTAAATAACTCATTCATATAATATTTATTACCATGTTACAAAATTAGTGAAGTCATCTCGGTTTTTGACTTGATGCATGCTCAATCATCCAGGGAAGTCAATCCCAAAAGGTTGATTCTGTACGAGTTCCCTCTGTTCAGTTATCTGATGAATGTTCCGAAAACGAGCTGTTGTGCAAGAAGGCAAACATCTGCTACACTGCTTAAGCAGATCAGTTGATCTGTTCTACATGCTAACACCACACTGACTGCACGTCAGCATGTACATTTAAGGCCTAAACTTTGCCTCCTCAGGGTCACGCAGCCCCAGTGCTGTATGCTGTGTGGGCAGAGACGGGCTATCTGAAGGAGAATGAGCTTCTCAACCTCCGCAAGGTCGACTCCATCCTGGAGGGACACCCTGTGCCGGTGAGGCAACATTCAAACCTGCAAGAAGTTTAAGACTTTGAGCGCCACTACCAAAGCAAGAGTATATATGAATCAGGAATATTTGAAAACCCCTATGCTGCCTTTCATGCTTTCTTTGGAGTTGAGACAGAAATATTTGTCATTTTTTCACACTGAAGTCGATACGTTTCACACTGAACTGTGAACACACACACAGACGCAGTGAGATGTATTGAAACGTTAAGGAAAATCATATATATGGCATGCCTTAATACCTTTCTGTTAAATACTGGATAGTTTATGGCTCTTTGTGAATAAGAACATTACAGTATCATTGCTGCACACGAGACGTGGACACGCTTCCACAGATAACAGTAAAGAGTCTGCAGCCAGAGACAGTGAGACAAAGCTGCGCCTGTGTGACAGAGATGTTCTGTCGTCTGCTGCAAACATCAGTGACACTTTGTCCACATAAACCCAGAAACTGGCGCACTGTAAGGTTCAGACCATAGCTGCTGTTCCAACAGTTTCACTGCTGCTGCTTTTATGATCCATTTAGAAATGAAAAACAATCCATCTGCTGTTGCTTGCTTAGCTCGAGCTGGAGTGAGCAATGTGCATGTTTTTTATGTGTGTGTGTGTGTGTGTGTGTGTGCGCGCATGCAGAAGCAGCAGTTTGTGGATGTGGCCACGGGATCTCTTGGTCAGGGGCTGGGAGCCGCGTGTGGAATGGCTTACACTGGAAAATACTTTGACAAGGCCAGGTAACACAAACAAAATCACACTCACGCGTATAAACACAATCAATTCTTTTGGGGGGGAAAAAGCATGCACATTTCTGCAAAAGTGCAGCAGCCCAGTTTGCATCGGCACACATTAAGATAGACTGTATGAAATTATGCATGACATAATGTACGCTGCAGCGAGCTGCACAGACATGTGACATTTCTGCCTGGAGCTTGGGAATAAAACGCTCTCTGACAGGCCTGGGCTGTGCTGACATTTAGGTAGTCACTTAGAGCTTATGAGAGGCGACCTTCATCCTGTTTTACCTTCACATCAGGAGTAATGGTGCTGGATGAAATCAGTGGCAGTGAGTTGAATGCATATAAAAAGTTTTATGTTTGTTAAAACAGTGTACTTTTTTTTTCTTTTTTTTGTTTTTAAAAATTTTTTTGTTTTTTTTTTTTTTTTTTTTTATGCATCTGAGCTGAAACCTGACTTTCAGGATGATATTTGGTACATTTGATTGCGAGCTGAACAGAATGCGATTGCCTGAAAGGCAGTTTTGTTTGTTTTTTGCTTTTATGCAGGGAGTGCTGCACTTGCACTCAGTGTTGGCTGTCCTTCATATCTCTCTCACTCTCTTTGCATTCTATGTGCACTCAATTGTTTCTGCTCTAATAATCACACACGCAAAAGCACAGTTCTCCCTGCCTCACCCATTTCCCTCACCACCTCTTAAAAAAATGATGAAATCTTATATCGTGCTATCTACCTGGGTTCCACTGTGCATTCAGACAATAATACTGCATGCACCATGCATGTTTGCATGGTGCATGCAGTAACAACACACGTAACAACAACTGCTGGCTGCCGGCTGCATCACTGGTTTCATAACATGATCTGAGCCCATGATCTGAATAGCAACTGCGTCAAAGCCACTTGTGGATACTCTCACACAACTGCAGGATCAAGTAAGGAAAGCATGTGTGTTGAGACGTATCACCTTGTCTAAGTCTGTCGTTCTCACCTACAAACAGTGTCTTTGGACCAGTTATATACCTTTAAAACTACTGTGAACACATCTTAGAATATGTTTTGATGATCGCCACCTGGAGCTTTCATCAATGAGTTTTACATTTTTGACCGTCTGTTGGAGGTCAAAACTCCTGAGGCTGTTTGTTGTGGGTCATTGTCCTATTTCAGCGTTAGTTTGGAAATGCACACCCCCTCCCTGATAGTGTTTAATTCATAAGAATCTATCTCGTGTTAACTCTGAAATAAATGCACAGACAGTTGATTACATCACTTCAAGGAACGATGCACTACAGAATAGTATGAGATTTGGTTATGTTCAATGATTTTTTTAAACATTTCATCAAGGTTAATAAACTTCTCTTTGCCCTTTTAAATGATCTGATTTCAACTGTTGCTGACATGATGAGCGTTCTCTATTGTCTTTGTATTACTGTAGGGTCTTTACCTTACAATATAAAGCGCCTTGAGGCAACTGTTGTTGTGATTTGGCGCTGTATAAAGAAAACAGAATATTTTTTTGAATACTCTCCGTTTATACAGTTTATGATTTTCTTGTTTGTCCTTTCCCTCCAATCTGAAGTCTCTACCTCATTTCTCTCCGTTCTCACCTCTGTGGAATTCCCCTCTTCCTCCTTTCTTTGTGTGTCATGTGAGGGTTTTTTTGTTTTTTTCCTCTGCGGTCGGAGTTGGAATGCGTGGTGTAATTCGCCGTGTCTCGGCCTATCTTCCAGTTTTAATGAGAACGTGTCTATTTGACTGGAAAGCTGTCAGGAGTTGTTACGCCACAGAAGCAGCTACAGAGGATGATCAGAGCATGGTGGGGAAAAGGACTGGGGGAGGGATCTGTGTTTGTGCATCTGTCAGTGTGTTTAGGTGTGATGGTGACATCATGCCACTATAGGGAGGAATCAGATGATGGGAGGATGTGAATGAAGAGGAAAATGGACCTGATATGAAAAATGACTCCTTTCTCTTTCCCTGATCTCTGTTTGTAGCTATCGGGTGTTCTGCCTGTTGGGTGACGGAGAGCTGTCAGAAGGCTCGGTGTGGGAGGCCATGGCCTTCGCTTCATACTACCAGCTAGACAACTTGGTAGCCATCTTGGACATTAACCGACTGGGTCAGAGTGACCCGACTCCCCTGCAGCACCATGTGGAGAAATACCAGCGGCGCTGCGAGTCCTTTGGGTGAGCCAGGGGAGAAGCCAGAAGCTATTTGAGTGGGTTATTTAGTGCTTCAGTAACTGCTTGAGGAGTCATTCCAAGAACCATTAATCAAACGCAGCTTCAATCATTTATTTATAAAAGAAAGTGCACTTGTTCCTAAATTAATATGTAAGATTTGTTGCTCAAAATCAGTTTTTTATATTTTGATTCGAGCACAGATAAGCACATTTAACGTTTGACTTTGTCTGTTTTCCCAGTTGGCATGCCATCATAGTAGATGGCCACAGCGTGGAGGAGTTGTGTAAGGTGCTGAGTCAACCACGCCACCAGCCACTTGCCATTATCGCCAAGACCATCAAGGGCAAGGGCATCCCAGGTAGAGGAACTATTCAGACGCTGGTTCATAGTGCTCAAATATCAGTATTTTGTACTGTAATAAGTACCAGTTTGCTCTTCCTACTGAATAAATAAAGGTTTCAATCATTCCTTAAAGCATTCAAATGAGCTATTAAGTTTTACTGTGAGGTTTAACATTTCAGACATCTTTAAGAAGTGCTCTAAAATCTTAAAAACATAAGGCTGTGGCATCTGACTGGGAATATTAGATCGGTCTGAAGTTTTCTGTACTGTCCCAAGCACCCACTGTGAGTGCACAGGAGCCTTAACCCCCCATAATCCAGGCAGCGCTTCGTAGCTTTAGCTCCTCCAGCTCCATAATCCCTCAGAATGTGTAGGATACACTCCCTACAACAGCCCATTGTACTTCTGTTGTGATAAGCAAAGTTGGAGTGTGTGCGCGATCGCATCTGTTTGTTGGGGAGAAGGAGACCGTTGTTATAAGAGCGTCTTTGTGTACAGAAGAGTGGAACCGAAATCTTCAGTGTTGTTGCAAGCCCGTGGCCTCTTGGCTTTAACCCTTGACCTCCGCTACAGCCTGTTGTGACCCACTGGTGTGGAACATTGTTATGAGTGTGAAAGCACGTGCACCTGCATAAATGTGGAGGGGTACGCTTGCAAGACGTGGACATATTGGTTCTGTTAAAGAAAGAAAAATGAACAATGATCACTTAAATAACTTGAAACTGTCAAAAGTAAATAAATAGAAATTTACCGAAAATTAACAAATTAAAATCAGACACTGTTTTTGAATTGTGGTTCAAAAGAATAGTTTAAAAAAAAAAAAAACGAATGCAACTGGCCTACACACAAATGATGGTATCCCTAAAAAAGCTGACCGTAGTGACATGTTCAACTAAGTCTCCTGTAATTAGATTTGCAGGTGTCTTCGAATTTATTTAAAGTGGGAAAAGTAGTTTGCTGTTAGTTATTATGGTGTGTACCACACTGTACACAGAAAGCTAAGGAGAGACAAGCACGTTAAAGTTAAATGCTAAAAGATCGTCTTCAAACAACCCGATGTTCCTGTGGTTATAGCTGCACATATTATTCAGAAATTTATGGTCCACAGGACTGTAGCAAACCTGCCTGGATGTGGCTGCAACAGGAAAATCTATGTTATAAGGGAGAATAAGAATGATAACCCAAGTTCAGGGTCAGGTAGTGCCATTCTTCGCTGTTTGAGCTAAAGTGGTTTTAATGTAAGATGACCGAGGAGGACACCACTGCTGAAAAGAAATCATTTGTAATTTGTCAAAATGTGCATTGACAAGTCATGAAATTTCAAGACTATCGAGGCATGAGCCAAATGTGCTGCCCAGCATCAAAAAGCTTATCCATTCTCCGACGGCTTTAAGACTTCTACAGTGTGTTTTTCCTCTCGAAACATTTCAATAAATTGCATTTTTTTGTTGGGTTCACTCATGATTCTGTGTTAGTCCAGTGCCGACCTATCCGGGGTGTACCCCACCTTCAGGATCTTGTGACCCTGAAGCAGAAGAAGATGGATAGATCAAATTATTTTATTAGGTGTTTGAAAGCTCACCTGCTTCTGTTGGTCAAAAGAATAGATGCTCAGCGGATACTCAGGCACTTCTGTGTCTTTCAGCGGCTGAGGACAAAATGGGCTGGCATGGTAAACCCCTGCCCAAAGACATGGCAGAGAGCGTGATCAAGGAGCTGCAGAACCGCATCATCAGCTGCAACAAGCGCCTCTATCCTGCTCCCCCCAATGAGGACACATCACCTGTTAGCCTCCGCAACATCCGCATGCCGAGTGCACCCAGCTACAAACCTGGAGACAAGGTAAGATCAGTGGTAGCAGAAAATCCACCCTCAATTGAAGTAAATAAAATCTTTTTGCTATTTTTTTAATAAAAACTTGAGCCTTGCTTTATTGAATCTGTTTTCTCCCTGTGTAATCAGATCGCTACAAGGAAGGCGTACGGCATGGCTCTGGCCAAGCTCGGGCGTTACAACGAGCATGTGGTGGTTCTGGATGGAGACACCAAAAACTCCACCTTCTCTGAGCTCTTTAAAAACGAACACCCCAACCGTTATGTGGAATGCTACATCGCAGAGCAAAACATGGTGAGGATGCTTCACACTGCAGCAGGAGAGCTGGAGAGAGTTTCACAGGATAATCTAAACTGTGAAGGAGTACGAGAAGGCCACACGTTGATGTAAAAGATGTCCATCAGCGCCTGACTGAAGCTATTACATGCACACAGTGTTTTGTATAAGGTTTCCCCTTATCTGTTATTTTCCATTTTTGCACAGTTTGCTTGCTATATGTTTTGATGTGTCGCTGTGCCTCGAGGAGCCTTAACATCCAACGTCCAATTTTTACTGTTCCTGATCATTATCAACCATTTCTTGCGCCCTTCCAGGAAACAATCTTTACCAGTTTTCTTAATGAAGAAATGAAACTAAATACTCTGTAGCACCTTCTACAAGGTGATGACCTAGAAGACCTAGATGAAGCATATGATAAAGCATATGATGAAGCATGTGCTTCATCTATGCTAGCAGCTCTGTAAGGCTCTACTTTACTCACACTAATTACAAAGTATAGTGGAAACTGTAACTATATAGTGCTCACCACCTTTAAAGCAAACCCCCCCCCTCAGATGTAATATATGCATTCCTTTCTTAACCCCTCTCTTCTCTCCTGCAGGTGAGCGTGGCGATCGGTTGTGCTGTACGAGACCGTAACGTGGTGTTTGCCAGCACCTTCGCCACCTTCTTTACCCGCGCCTATGACCAGCTCCGCATGGCCGCCATCTCCGAGAGCAACATCAACCTCTGTGGCTCCCACTGCGGTGTCTCCATCGGTCAGTTTTCATCTTTCCTTTTGTGTTATGTCTTCACCATTGTGAAGAGCGCACAGTGTTTGGTTTATTATCATTTCACAGCCCACAGTCGATACTGAAAAGACAGATTCCACAGAGCAAACCGGTCACAACCTCTTTGATTCTGGACCCGCGAAAAGAAGTCGCTGTTTCTCTCATTCCATATTTTTCACAAATTTAGTTTGGGACACTTCTGATTTTGGATTGAATCCACCCACTGAATCATCATCAGACTTGTAGTGGTGAAAAATATGAAGTTACTGTTTTTGCATGTTGCTCCCGTTCCAGGATTGCGGCACTGGTTTGAACCTCTCTTCCTTTTTTAATTGGTTTTGAACCTGATAAATACTAAACCTTTGTTTCCATCTTCCTCTGTTTTATTGTGTTGTTCACATTCTCTCCTGGTATCAGCACTCCTCGTGTCCTTCCTCTCTGTCTCTGTGTCATGGAGGTGATGACAGATCACCTCCTCCTCCCACTCCTCTTTCTTCTTCTCCTCCACCTCTTCAAGTACACTGCATGTCCACCTTTGCAGACTGAATGAGATTGTCTGTTTCTTGTTGCTTGTGTGTGTGTGTGTGTGTGTGTGTGTGTGTGTGTGTGTGTGTGTGTGTGTGTGTGTGTGTTTAGGTGAGGATGGACCCTCTCAGATGGGTCTGGAGGATCTGGCCATGTTCAGAGTCATTCCTGCAGCTACTGTCTTCTACCCAAGTGACGGTGTTTCCACTGAGAAAGCTGTGGAGCTTGCCGCCAACACAAAGGTACTCATGATCTTTGATAAGGGGGAAAAAAAGAGAAAAATATTAAGTACTTAAGATTATGTAAAAGTAGCGATCTGGATGTTTTCTGATTTGTTCTAGGGTTTGTGTTTTATCCGAACAAGCCGCCCAGAGAACAACATTATTTACAACTGCAACGAAGACTTCCATGTTGGACAGGCGAAGGTTTGTTGCTGCATTTTATGGCGCTCTATGCTCTAAATAAAATCTGTTTACTGTTCAAACTTTGCTGATCTGATTACACTGCATATTCTCTTCTGGAGTACACACGAACATAGACAAATGTGTAGTTTCCCTTCGCAATACAGGTTGTGTATAAAACCAATGATGACTATGTGACCGTGGTTGGAGCGGGAGTGACCCTCCATGAGGCTCTGGCCGCTGCTGAAATGCTGAAGAAAGGTACGAAGAAGAAATATGAAACAAAAAAAAGATAAAGCTGACTTCATTGCTTCCTTTTGTAGTTATAGTTTTAAAAACACTGTTTCACATTCACCCTCCTTTTTTTGCCGCTCAGAGAGAATAAACATTCGCGTGATCGATCCATTCACCATCAAACCCCTGGACTCCAAGACCATCATTGACAACGCCAGGGCCACTAGAGGACGCATTATCACGGTGGAGGACCACTACTATGAAGGTGAGGAGTCTGCACAGCGCCCCCCAAGTAAAAACTGAACAAATACTGTATATAAAAGATGGAAATAAATAGCAATATTTGAAAATAAAAAGCAAGCGCAATAAACCTGGTCCATTGGCCAGCAGGGGGCAACGTCTCTGTTGGGAAAGTGATGCTAAGGAGTCTACTAAGAGGAAAAATGACTGCTGCTTACTTTGTTTAGGACCACAGTCAAAGTTTTCATGATGGGTTTGTTGTCTGAACTACTGGTTCAGTGTATTTTTGAATGCAGCGTGACAATTATTTTGTTTTGTTTTTGGAGGGGATTCCATTTAAAGTCAAATAGACAATAAAGTGGGTATCATATAGAGCATGGGCTCCTGGTGTCTGGCAAGTTTCTCAGCCAGATATGCTCCTGAGTATCTCCAGGTAAGGTGTTATAGGCATGCTTTACTGAGAGGGGACACCACGGCATTGAGACATCACACCTCTTCCCCACAGAAGAGCTGGAGGAAGAAAATGCTTGTGAGAGGAAGATCTAGCAACACTACCTGGACTGCTGACTGGCTGGTTGAGTGGATGGATGGAAACAGCAAACATGTCTAGCTCAAGGATTAAAAAATGAATAGGTATCATCACAGTGGTTATGTCTATTAAAGACAGTCTATAGAAATTAATTTCAAGATAAAAAAAACCAAACAAAATAATTTAGGAGCAGGACAATCCATGTGTGTACACTCCCTCCATGGATTCCTGACCTCCTTACTGTCGTGTCCAAAAAAAGGCTAAAAGCCAAAACTAATTACATTTTAAAGAAAACATAACTTAATCCAGGAAGTTGTATATTTATCCTTTTTTTTCTATCTCTTCTACACAAAATATATTTTTTAATTATTTGTAAATTTAAACGAGTGTCCGATGGTCAAATTAATTTGCATGGCGTTGCAATAAAAGTATTTTACGTAAAATATTTTATTATTATATCTAAGATATACTGTTTGTTTGTTTTTTGGTCAAAGTCACATTTGTCTGGCAGCAGCAGGAGCACTTTAACTAACAGGCATAGGAGGGATTGTTATGCAGCTGCTTGCGTGCCTGCGCTGCTTGTGTATCAGCTCATGAATAAAAAAGCCCTGAGCAGGAAAGGACAGACGTCTGTGTACAGACGGAGAAGCTCTTAGGTGGAGAGAGAAGAAGGGCCTCAGGAAGGGAGGAAAAAAGACAGAAGTGTGGGATACAGAACGTCGCAGAGAACTAAGGTGCATGTTGTAGTGGTAAAGAGAGAGGTGTACGCTAAGAAAAAGGTAAAACAGATATTTTTAAAAATGTTTGTGGTGGTAGGAAGGGAGGACAGAGGGTGGAAGTGGAAGAGCCTGTCAGAATTTCTTAATTTCATCTCCGGCCTTTGGGCTCTCAGTGACCTACATACAGTACCAGCATGACAAAAAAAACAAGCATCCAAATTTTGCTTTTTCCTTTGTTTCCTCTTAGCCACGGTGTGTGTTTCTGTGAGTCTAAATTTAGCTGTTTTTTCCCCCCTTCTTTTAGCGAACTTCTGTCTGTGAAAGAGCACAAAACAGATAAATGTGTTAGTACCCATTTCCTTGCATAGACTTTAAAATTCAGATATGTATAACAGGTTGCATGCAACTGGAAATCTGAAAGATTGTGGCCTGTCCAGGTAGGCCAGAGGTGTTTTAGTTTAATAAAGTGTGGCGACTTTTTCCTTCAGTTGGCCAGTGTTAAAAAAGGGAGTAATTGCACGTATTACTACACACCTGACTATATTCATGCTTCAGATTGCATTCCTAAAGGGGTGAACGTGTGACAGGAGAGGGGTGAGAAAACAGAGGGAGGGTGGTGCTAGTCCTGTCAGCACACATTACATCTCTGCTGAGCGTAATCGCTCATGGAGGTGGAGATAGATTAAATATGACAGAAGGGTGAAAGACACCCGGAAAGCTGCCGAGCAGCTTGATATTTGGATGAACTACCCATTAATCGATAGTCTTGTCTGCTCTATATTTTGATTCCTCAGGTGGTCTAGGTGAGGCAGTGTGTTCGGCGGTGGTGAACGAGACCGGGTTCACCGTGCACCGCATGGCAGTCTCCCAAGTGCCCCGGAGCGGTAAGCCCCACGAGCTACTCCGAATCTTTGGCATAGACCGTGACGCCATTGCTCAAGCGGTCCGTAAGGTGCTCAGCAGCTCAGCCAACGCCAAGTAGGAAGGCTGCAGGAGTGACAGCAGCGGGAACAACATGGTAACTGACTCCGTGGTTAACTGGTTACCTCCACGGAGGCACCAAACAAACAAAGTAAACCAACACAGGGGGAGGGATAGCACGACTGGCCCACTCACGCTCTCCTCCTCATAAACCAATTGGAGGCATTTGTTTAAAGCAAAACAAAAAAAAAGGTAACATGATTTCTCTTCTGTCAATGTTGTCTGACACCCGCGCCCTAGAATTTTACCCTATCACTTTGTGAGTTCAGTAAACACACTTCCTACCCCTTAACCCACACCTCCACCCTCTAGTTCCTTCCTACCTCTCAGAGAAAGTTCTGGTACTGCTGTAGTGTCTCAGTGAAAGCAGTGAACGTGGTTTGGAGTGACGTCAAGTCTTTATCGTTTTCTGTGGAACCCCCTCTCACTTCTTGGGCTCAGCAATCTGAGCGTCTGCACCCAGTACAACTTTGTAAAGTCCCACCCGACATGAGCAAAGCAGGGTGTGGAGAAACTCTGGTTTGGTCTGTTTTGAGCACTGACTGTTTTTAACCTGTTTTGACTTGGATAGGACTGTTTCACATCAATAAAGGGATGGTTACTTCACGGTACTTGTGTCTGAGGTCTTTCTTGTGGGTTTTGGTGATGGCAGGAAGCAAGCATCACAAGCATCTTTTCAGTTTTACGTCAAAATCGTCCTGTTTTCTTATCTGCAAGTGGCAGACGTCCTGTCTTCATTTGTTCTTCTTTCACTTCTCTTTCCCCCCTTCCTGTTAAAAGGGAGTTCTTCCTTCCCACTGTCACTAAGTGCCTTCCCATATGGGATCATAAATTGCTGGGGCTTTCTGTGACTGCTGTGATTTGGTGCTATATTAAACCGAATTGCCATCACTGTCACAGAATACAAGAAAGCCATCATTAATGTTATTAGCAATAGCCCTGCTGTTACCGTTATGAAAATGTATTTATTAAAAAGCTTATAGTTTAACTTTGTATGTGTGTTAATTTGCTGAAAGTGGTCACTGTGGCCCCAAGCAATCAAACAATTGCTTTAAACTAAATCTTTCCATTATGAAGCAGTCAAATTGAAATGTACTGGTGACTGGCTGAAGTCTGTAGCCCACAACCATGTGTACCATCCATATTTAATGAGCATTAATAATTTGACAGCCCATTGAAAGATTTAAGTTGGCTTATACAAGGTGACTGATAAAGGAAAAATGTGGTGTTTCCTAACAACAGCTGGAATGGAGTGGTGGAGCACCAGCGTCGTCTAACATGATGGTTAAAAATCATATGTGTCGCATATTTTCATGCTTCTTAAAGCATTAGGTAAGCCATTTGCCCTATGGATGGGGGTGATGATGGTCCTAGAAGAGACCACTCCTATTACGGGGTCGTTGATTTGTGTTTGTTGAAGGAGTTTTTGCTCTAAATGGACTCAAACCATGGCAGAAAAATGCAGCCCATAGCATAAACTAACTATCAGAGTGCACCTGTCAAACATTTTTTTGTTGCATGAGGTGTAGTTTGCTGTTGAATGCATATATAACACATAGATGTATGTTTGTTAGAAACTTTATGACATTTTAATTGGTCATATATGTCCTTTAATTCAAATTTACTCAAAACTGCAATTTAGCCATTAAACTACGAAATTTAGTTTATAAGGAAGATTAAGCAGCAACTCGGCTGCATGACACGCAACGGCATCAAAGATTTAACCTTGAAAAAAACAAATCTCAAAATCTAAACATGACCATGTCTACACTTTTTGCTCACATCATATTTAAAATAAGTAATTTTTCAAAAACACATAAAAATATATAATGTACATTCTTTTTGTATTATATTCAAATATATATTGAGTTTAAGTGATTTCCAACTCACTGCCTTCTTTTTATCGACACTTTATTGTATCCTAACCTGTACCCCACCATTCCTTTAAGGATCTGAGTTTAGATTCAGAATTAAAATGCATATAAAATGCATATTGCCTGAAGGAGACGTCTGTGATGACAATGTAACATTAACCGAGTACATAAATAAGTGTTATTTTGAATAGAGTACTTGAACCACTGAATGCAGGCTTTGCTTTGGTGTTAATAAGACAATAAGACCCTCCCCGTCCTCGTAACCTGACAGCATTCTTCCCGTGCTTCAATCCTACACTGAATTTTTCAGGACCTCACCACCGTTGACCTCCTACAGTGTCACGGGACGGTGTCTGGTGTTTAAGGTGGACAGAGTGTGTCACCAGGGGGTGTGTGAGGGAGCAAAGTGAAACGCACTGACAGACTGCATGCGTGCAAGTACAGTATGTGGCTGTATGTTCACACTCTTCACACACTGTAGGTGCTGTGGCTGCACACAGGCTGGCTGTTTCTCTCTGAAACACTGTCGTACTTTTGACCACATGCGGTCGCCTCCTGTCACATTAGATTGCTGCTTCTTGAACACCTTCAAAACACACATAACATGCGTGCGAAATGTAATTCAATCATGCAGCGCGCACACAGATTATTCACAGGCATTTTACAATAATTATGCCCTAAATCATCAGAACACCACAAACACAGAATTTAAACATCCTTTATACAAAAGCAGCACACCCGTTTCATTCTTTATTTTTATTTTCACATTGATATCCGTGAACATGACAGACATCCAAAGAAAAAAGGTCATTTAATGAGAACAGAATAGAGAAATTCAACCGAAAAGATGAGAACATAAAATAACATTATCGCATCCCCATATTCGTCTTTCCTGTAATTGGTCTTTGCAGGTACATGACGGAATTATCTTTTAAGATATTTTGAAAAAAGAAAATATGCATACATAAGCATAATTCCCCATACATTTATGACCAAAATCAGGAGATGTATTAATTTTGTTGACAAGAAAAAACAGTAGAGTTATCAATCACCTGGTTATTTTTTCTTTTGCTAAATTTGCAGTATTTATCTTTAAAGTTTGTATTTTTATCTTTTTTTATAAAGTCCAGATGGCAGAGTTCCTCGATAAATGACATGCTTTTATCTTAAATTCATTTTGTACAACAGTGCTCCAGGCTTCCCTACATCCTTAAGCATCACTGAATGCCACACCCTGAGAGTAAATAAAATATGTTACATACATTCATCTATGTAGGACCTTGCTCATTGCAAAATGCAACTTTAACATTATTTACTAAAACTAACAGAAAAATACAATTATTTTAAGGAGATACAGGGAGATAAATTGCTCTGAATGTTTAAGGCTTAAGGACACGAAGGTATATGCGACTGCGTTCAACGCTAAAGGAGAAGCTTCTTAAAGAGAAGGGAGAAAATTGTTCAGTGAAAAATGATTCCAAATAAGGGGATTCTTAGGGGGTTTTTTTGGGTGGGGGTTGTAAAAGTCAAAGAAGAATTCATAAACAACACAAAAAAGTTGCTTTTTTTTCCCCCTTTTCCGTGTGCTGTGGGAGATCTTTCTCTTTTCTCTTATTTCCTCCTCCTCCTCCGCACCGATCTGTCACATCCAGTTAGTCAGTCCCCCCTCCCTCTTTAGTTCCTGTACTCGTCCCCACAGTCACCGATGATCGCCATGAGGTCCCTGGAGCGTTGTGTCACTGCTTCAATGGCAGAGAGATCCTCAGCCGTCAGCTTCAGGTCAGAGCTACAGCTACGAAGGCTGTCACTGATGTGCTGCTCCGCCCCTGCGACGCCTAGCCGGCAACCCACAATGACTCCACCCACTGCAGGCCGGTCCAGCACGTAACGTGTCGCCACGCTGGCCACTGAGCAGTCATGTCTCTTAGCTACAGTCTCCAAGGTGGCGAGGAGATCTTGGAAAAGACTCCAGCGTCGATCACGTTCTTGTAGTTGGAGAGGGAGGCAGTGTAGAGCTCCGCCCTAGACATAGGCTCCACCTTTCCCAGATAGCGTTCAGAGAGCAGACCGCCAGCTGCGCCAGGAAAAAATTGGATGCAAGTGAAATGGAGGGGTGTAGATGAAGGAGTTAAAAGTGTCAGGGTGGAGAGAGGGGAGAAGTGAGAGGACAGATGGGGCGGAAGGATGGAGATGGAGATAAGTAGGAAACAGTAAGGAAACCATGAAGGGAGGGGAGAAGTGATGGAGGAAAAGAGGTGTACATGGAGACCATTGTGGTTAGGAGGAGGATGGGGGAAAGTTAACAGAAAATAGAAGGCAGGAGGGAAAAAAATGCAAGCGAGCGAGAGAGAAAGAGGATGTGTCGTCATGTCATCTGACTCCATCTCAGAGATCCACCATTTTACAATCCCACACCACAATGTTAAACAACTCGCATGACTAAAGACAAAGCAACATCTACTGAAGAGAGACTAAATTTGTATATATCAAAGTGCTGCATGGATTTTATTGCTAATATAAGATGACTGCATGCAAATAAAAGAGATATGTCTCACCGAGCGTGCCGTAAGTGAGGAGCTTAATGTTGTTTGCCACACAGAACTGCTCCATCCTGGCTGCAGGCCGCTGGTCAATCACAGAGTACTGAACCTGCACAGACGGCCGCATTAAACACAGAGAGAAGAGGAAGACCTTCCTAAATGTGATGGAGCAGTGTTCTCGCACGCAGAGGGATGTGTTACCTGGTTGCTGGAGATGCGGATGCCTTTGCTGGCGATCTCTTCCAACCTCTGTGTGTCAAAGTTAGTGAGGGCGAGCTCACCTGAGAAGCAAATAGTCAGTCTTCACTTGTGTGACAGGGGACCAGCAGACCTCTGGTACTGTAGTCAAGATTTAAGACAATGCAATAACGACACACACTGGTCAAGATTTGTTGTTAGTCACACCAAATCTGATTCAGATTTTACATTTTATATAGGAAAATCACATTTCATAAACCAAGCTGACAACAACGTATTACATCAAACTTCAAAATATGTAGAAATGAAGTTCAAAGTTTCCAGAGCTTTCAACCACATCCACTTCCTCAGCAGATGCAGCCGCTGAAGTTGAAATGTAGCTGAAATGTTTGGGAACTGTTAAGATTAATATTGACTTGGTAGAAAAAAATAGTAATTGAATCAAGCAGATTTTTTAAAATGCAGCCAATATAAAATTGCTCTGTTTGTGCTTTTAGTGTCTATACCAAACTATACACTGACACTAAACCACGATTAGCCACCAAAGGAGTCTAATTCTCGTGTTTATATACATTTATAATGTTCTCCTCAGAGTTTCCCAGAGTGCAAAGCTATTTTTTATCATTCATTTTTGTCACTCATAAAGACTTATATTATAATCATATGTTGTCCGTTCATTTATAAATTGTGCATTTAGTAGTACAGCGCACATACGTATTACTCCTTCCTGCTGCAGGTCAGAGAGGTGACCCAGTGCCTCCAGATATCTCGTGTCTCCATAGTCCCACCAGTGAAACTGAACACAGTCCAGGGTGTCCACCTGCATTTGAGTCATGGAGCGCTGCAACGCCTTCTCCACCACCTGCAAGAACAGAGACAGTTCAGCTGACTTCTTTTTTTAAAGTTCTCCCAGAAACATCAAAAACTGTCAAAGCTGAGTGCTGGATTTTATGGACTCGTACCAGAATCAAACCTAGCTGTAGCTATTTCAAGGAATTCATAGAGATAAAGACAGAAGTGAAATACTGGCAGCGAGGTTATGCCTTGATTCTTAATAAAGACATGCACTGCTCTCTAGTGGATAAAACCGGTCCCTCTGTTAAAAGCACGGCAGACTGAGCATTGCTGAGGGGCTCACCTTGCGCTCCATCAGTCCAGGTCTCGGCACATACTTAGTCAGACCCTGCAGAGCCGGCCCGAGACTCCCAGAGGATTTAGACTTCAGCTAAAGATCAAACAAAGATAAAAGTTAAAAAACACTAGTGACTGAGCAATGTTGCGTTTTGCAGCTGGACTGAACACACTGATTAATGCTGAAAGGGTGGAAGAGTTAAAAACTATATGTGGATGGGCTTTCTTTATCAGAAGCAAAAAAAGCCTGGACAGCTTGTGCGGTGAAATAAAAACAAGAAGCTTCCTGGATAAGAGAAGAGCTTTCCGGTTCTCTGCACATTATTCCAGGTGAACAAAGGTTGCCACCATCAGACTGCCACATCAAGTCAGCGGATACTGCATCAACTGATCTGAGCATACGCACTGGGACTGGTGAGTGTAGGAGTGTCTTAAAGTGCACGTATCTACACCTTTGAATAACCAGTGCTAAAAAAAATATCAACACCCAGACAGGACTAGGCTAACACAGTCCAGAATATTTTACACTCATTTCCATTTCAATTACTCTGATTAAACAACACTGCATATTACAGCATGTTCAGAATGTAGTAAGCTTATTATAAGCGAGAGAAGTGCAAAGTAAATGTTTTTAAATTCTGATGTAATTGTATTTTCCTACAAAATATCTGACAAGGTCCTGTCAATCTCTCCTGAGGCAAAGTGGTTATTTACTGTAAAAGATCTCATTCTCAGCATATGACAGAATTTACACAGGTTTCCGTCTCTAAACCAGGAACCCTGCTCTGCCCCTTCAACTGTCTGTAGTTCATCTTTCTTTCCAATCTATTCCTTGTGACTATCACACATACAAACATGCTGTGGTACATCACACCAACTGCAACTGTGTAAACATCAGATTATAGTAAGAGTCTCCCATCCACTGCTCACTCATGTTTCATTAACCTGTATTGATATCTTCCAGCACACTGAATAAAGCTGACAAATGGTTGGTAAAACTGAAGTTTCTTCAAATTAAAGGGGACTTTTTTTCTTCCCACTGCTGTCAAGTGCTTGATCATAATGGACTGTGTAACTGCTGGGTTTTCTCTCTGATATAGTAGGGTGTTTAATATACTGTGTGGTCTTCCCCTCGCCCCAAACCAATGGGTGCCTCTCCCCTAGTCTGGTTCTGTCTGCAGTTTCTTCCTAATAAAGGGAGTTTTTCCTTCTCATTGTCACCAAGTTCTCGGTCATCTGGGGTCATTTTATTGTTGGGGTTTCTTTCTAAAATTTTAGAGCCTTTACCTTACAATATAAAGTGGCTTGAGGTAACTGCTGTGGTGATTTGACGCTGTATAAATCATACTTAAGTATATACACACTTACCTGGCTGTTAAACTGTCCAAAGATTTCCTCTGCAGGCCCGTAAATGTCTGCCATGTCGAATGTGGTTAAACCAGCATCTACATATTCCTGCATGGCCTCAACTAGAGACATGAGAGGAAAGCAGCGCAGCACAGCAAAGGCGACGCACGGTGGAGCTTAGAGAGGTAGTGTAACTTATTTCTAGTGTTTCAAACCAACTTTAATAATCGCCCTTAGTTTGTCCAGATACGTTCCATCCATCATTGTTTGTTTATCCCAGAATAGTTAAAATTGTCTTTGGACTGTGGGAGGAAGCCGGAGTACCCGGAGAGAACCCACGCAACCACGGGGAGAACATGCAAACTCCACACAGAAAGACCCCGGCCTGATGGTGGAATTAAACTCAGGACCTTCTTGCTGTGAGGCAACAGTGCTAACCACCATTCCACCGTGCTGCAGTTTTGTGGGGCTAGGTGAATTGACAAAAATCTAAAATTGCCCATAGGTGTGAATGCGGGAGTGCAAATGGTTGTCTGTCTATGTGTGTTAGCCCTGCGATAGACTGGCGACCTGTCCAGGGAGTACCCTGCCTCTCGCCCTAAGACAGCTGGGATAGGCTCCAGTGCCCCCCGCGACCCTGAAAAGGATAAACGGCTGCGAATAGATGGATGGATGGACAGTTAAAATTGTGCAACACTACAACTTTACATGAAGGCTTCATTTATTGTAGGATTATTGTATTAAACTGCATTATAACTGTACTTAACTGAATGAAGCATATGGAAAAAATAAAATCAAGACAGCCAGCTGTTGTTTTCAATAACAGCTATCCCGGATTTACTGATCACCTGCCCTGGCTTTATCCACCGCTCCGTGCGCCCCGGACACCTGCCACATCCCGTTCAGGACCCGGCAGATCTCCAAACCTCCAGACAGTGTCACTTTGGGCACCGAGGACATTGTGCTGCCAGGGCCGGGGGAGAAGCTGCAGGAGCCGGCCAGCCGTGTGACTTTTCCCAAGAAAGAAAAAGGACAACTTTTATAAGTGTCCTTGCTGGGAGCGGTGGCGTGGATTAACCGGTTCAGTACACTGCATCACGTGTTAAAGTGACTTACTCCGTGTACTCCAAAAGACCTGCTGGACCCAAAGCCGGTATGCAGCACTGAAGGTCACCGCTTATCACCGTCAATTTGAAACATTTATCTGTTACAAAACAGTTTGGTAACAGTTACAAAACAGACGACTGTTTCACTAATAGCTGACGCCGTTGTTACCGGAAATAAAAATCACTCTACAGCAAGCTGGCTGCTGATTGCTGCCCCCTGCTGGAAAATTCAGGAGGGGACAAAAATACCTGAAAACATATTTTGAAAACGAGCAGCATCAATAACACACAGATGTGACGCGGTGAAAATAAAAAAGTATCTTTACTCAGTTCAGTTTCAGTTCCATCTCTATTAGAAACAAACAGCACTTTTCATCCTGACAAACTGCAGCAGTCAGATTTTAAATTTCACTCTGCTGTTTCTGCCGCCTTCTTTTTTTTTCTTCCTCTTCCTCCTCTTCTTATTGTTGGGATTGCTGCCAGGCTGTCCTCCTGCAGGTGTTGGTCTGTCCTCAGTCTCTGAAGCTTCAGAGTCTTCTTGTGACGCTGCAGGTCTCTTCTCAGAGGAAGGCGGACTGCGTGGTTTCAGCTCTGGGCCGCTGTGAACAGATCTAGACAGTCACGGTAGATTTAAACTAAAAGAAAAAAAAATTACTGACAAATAAAAAATCTTTCCATGAGCAGATAAAGAACAAATACAGAAAATCAAATAAATAACAGATACGACTAAAAACTATTTAGCTAAACACACTGTTAGCTAACCACACAGATGTGTGCGCAAACCCGCATGGCCTTAACTTAATGTAGCAGCTGGTGTTAAGATTATCTTTGTAAGTTTACATGACACTCAAGTATTCACCTTGTCTGAATAGCTTGTTCCTGCTTTGTATTTCCAGCCTCGCTGTGTTTCTCCAGCAGGGCCACGAAGAAACCGTGCGTGAGCGTCTTGGTGGTGCTGGCACGCAGACACTGCGAGAGCGGCTCCAGGCCTCGCTCAGGCCACTCAGCCAACAGAGGAACCAGTCTGGACAGGGAGACACGAAAGGATTTGAGTAACACTTCTAACAACCAGTTCGGCATAAATAACATATTTATGCAAAACCTGAACACAGAATCTGCACATTATTATATCTGGGGGTTATTGGAGAACACAGAAGCAAATAAATACACACAAAGACACTGCACAAGTTAAAGTTGCTGAAATACACTTTAAGACCATGGGCCAATTTAAAAAAACAGGTTGAAATGTAGCAACAAAATGTGATTAAATTAGGATAATTTATTGTATTTGTTGCATTTGTCTGTTTGTTTTTACATGTTTTGAGTTTATAAAACTGCTACCTGAGCATGCATCTATACACTTACAAACAAAACAGTAACCCTCCTCCCCTATTACATAGGAATTATGGATATTTGAAACTATTTCACTGTCAGAGCTGCACTTTATCACATTCCTCTTTTAATAAAAAACTTAAATCTTGTGCCATCAGTGTCATTGCATGGTCCGGAAAATGGTCTTACATGCCAGTAATGCCCAATTTTATTGACAACACTACAATGCAGTACTGCTGCTATAACACGCATGTATGTCAAGGTGGACTAAAAAAAAAAAATCTCCAGGTTTCATCGTCTAGACAGCTAAATAAGAACAGAGTGTTTTAACATAATAAATCTACAAACAGTCTGAATGACTTCAGGCTGTTGCTACCTGAAGCCAGGGTTCTGCTGCAGACAGGCAGCTACCACTTCCTCGTTCTCCTGTTTGTGGATGGAGCAGGTGGAGTAGACCAGGCGCTTCAGGCTGGGAAACCTGAGAGCGTGGTTAAGACAGCGCAGCTGGAAGGAGGCCAAAGAGGCCAGGCGAGCCTGCTCCTTCTCCTTGTCAGCAGAGGTGTTGTCCTGGAGGCACACCATACCTGAACCCCGACACACACAGATTACGTTTTTTTAGTTGTTGCTTTTTTTTCTTTTTTCTTAACTATAATTAAGCTGTTTGTTTCTTTATTTACACACTGGGACTCTGATTCTTGCTTATACTTGTGAAACACAGCTAAGCACTACAGTATCTGCTTAGGGGGAAGCATGAACTTGAGAGAGAAGGAATGGATCTGTGATGCCTAAACAGGTTTTTATTACGGTTTCTACTCTGCACACCCACATCTGCTACTTAATTTGTTCCATAAACAACAAATTCAATTAAAAAAAATGAAATAAATATGATATATTTTGCATTGAAAGCAAACTAAAGCTTCATAAATTGACGATACATACACACAGATGTTATAAAGAACCCTACTGTAGTCATACAAACACAGGGATAACTGGTCACTCTACCTGAGCCACTGCAGGAGGGATCGAGCAGGATGTACTCAACATCCTTATACTGCGGGTTGTCAGGGTCCACCTTCAGGAAGTCCTGGTTTGCCAGCTGCTGACAGGTGACCCCTGCACGGAGCAGGAGAGTTGACATGGTGGCCAAGCGCTTTCCATCTAAATCAAAAGCAAACAACCTGCCCTTGTTCTTCATGATGGCTGCCAGGTGGCTGGTTTTGTTGCCGGGTGCGGCACAGGCATCAATGATGTGGCTACCAGGTGGAGGACAAAGGAGATGAGCGGGGAGGCAGCTGGCTTTGTCCTGCAGAACTATGTGGCCTGCTTTGTACAGGAAGTGGTCATGGAAGTCAGTTTTAGGAGAGAAGACCAGTAGCTCTGGCAGGTGTAGGTCACTCAAAAAATATCTGTCCTTCAGGGATAAGTCTTCCAGCCTGGAAGCCTTCCCCAGGTAGGAGAAGCCATCCCTCTTCAGGAAGTCTACAACATCCTCCACGGTGGTCTTCAGAGTGTTCACACGTACATATCTCGGCAGCTGGTCCCCAGCAGGGTGCTTGACACTGCAAGGAAGCAGGTCTTCATTCCTGCTTACCTTCTGCTTCACCTTCATGCGAGCCAACTCCGCCTGCAGCCTGGAGCGATGTTTCATCATCATGGCTTTCCAGGATCCGCCACACTTCAGCCCCTGGCCTATCAGCAGGTCGTACACGAGCACCTTAGCCAGGTGCATCTTTAGCTTGGTATGCCTGAGTAGCTTGGTGGACTCGATGATCTCCTGCAAAACGGCGGAAAACTTCAGGGTCTCACAAACCAGAGCGAACAGCTGCCTAATGTTCTTGAATTGACTGTCGTAAACCAGAGTTTTCAAAGCACCCTGTTTCCCCTCGACCTTCTCCATGATCTCGGCTGCTTTCAAGTATAGAGCCATGGCGAAAGATGTTTTTTTTTTTCCTACTGGCCGCAAACACTCCTCTTCTTTCTTCAATTCTGGGCAGGAAAACACAAGCGGGTTTGTTTCAGCTCCATAGAAGTTACTTCTTCTACGCTTTTCGACCGTGCACACGTGATAGAATAGGTCAAGACACCGGAAGTACAAAAGTTTTTCTTTTGACGTAACTAGCCGTAACTGGTGCCGGATCATAGAAGATTCTCTATCGCCCCCTGGTGTCTGCCTTCAATACAAAAAAGTTGTCCTCAGATGTTTTTTTTTTCTCCCTACAACGCTTTAGCAGCGTGGCTTGTCATTAATCGCCTAAATAAGAGTTGAGTTGCTGCAGCAGAAAGAAGATTAAGTGGTAATTTAATGACGTTAATCAGCGATGCAGATTTAAAACACATTTGAACTGAAACATAGCAAACATAGAAACTGTTCCGATAATGCAGGAACATTGCTGTGACTTGCAAATGTGAACAATGTTAGCTAATGTAGCCCACATGGTTGGGAAACTTGCAAAGACACAATATCAATCAAATTCAGCCTCCTTGACTTTACAGATTTATCCCTAACCCATTCTGGTACAAAATAATAGATTGCCCTCTGTATTCATGTTCTACTCTCGTATACGTCATGTTTGTATGTTGTATACTAATTGTTTGTTCAATAATAAAGATTTTAGCTCAGTTATAAAGGCCATTCCCAGCGGACTGATTGAGTTGATGAAAAGCTACAAAAAACAAAATACACTACATGCATCCGTTATCACTCTTTATATAAATGGTATTTGATCTCTTAAGCAATAAATGCACCAATAAACATATTAGGGAATGCTAAAAAAAAAGAAAACTCCAAGAGGGAAGTCTTTTTGGAATGCTATTTTTGAAAATATCAACTGGGATCAGGCGTGGTTTGTTCCTTTTAGATTTTGTATCACAAGCAAAGTAAGAGAATTACACTTAAAAATACTACATAACATATATTCACCCAACACAAGATTCTGTGACACTGATAGAAACTGTACCTTTTGTAACACAGAACCTGAAAATGTAACCCATTTGTTGGCTGTTCATATAGTGCTACATTTTGGAGAGAACTTGAAAATTATATACTGTGTAAAACAACATTCAAAGTCAAAATTGAAGCGAAGGACATTATCACTTATTTTGAAAC
>VURO01001013.1:0-11869 GCA_015108175.1 Pelvicachromis taeniatus
GCTACTGATTTTATTGTAATTTCCCACTTCTGTGTGTTGCAGTAAACCTTGGATAACAGATCTAGCATAGCAACATTTGCTGCTGCAGAAGATGTTTCTGCACAAAACATCTTAAAAGCATTTCTGTCATGGCGTGGTCATGTTTAACCCACGCGTTTAACATGGCACACCAGCCAGGAGTTGAGCAGATTTCACGGAAACAACGTCAGGAGGTTTTTACATGCAGTAAAAGTTATGGTTCTCTCCCCACTCGGTCAGACAGGGCCTTAGTGTTTGCTAACAGGAAGAGCTGCCAAGTGGAGAGACTTTCTTCTAGAAGGACTTTGGGTAAAGTCAGTACTGTTTATAGGCGTATGTGTGAATGTGCTTGTGTAGGGGGATGTTTCACTGTTGTGTGGCGGTGAACAAAAACAGAAAAAGAAAGCAAGAGCAAGAGACTGGGAATGGACCGTTGAGACGAGGCTGATAACGAATAACATAAAAACAGGGTAAAAGAACTAATATACCAACTCTTTATAAATGTGCCGACTTTTTGTTTTTATTAATGCCGCTGTCTTCTCCATTGAGACGTAGGCAGATAACAGGTGTAAGCAGTGTAACGTTAAGATATTGCTGATCTATTTCTTTTGGCGACAGCAGCCTTTGTGAGCCTAGTGACCCTGAAACATTCATAACCACACTACCAGCCAGACAGCCGCGCAGCTCGTCTGAGTCACTCTGAAAGAGCAATAACCCCGCCAGATGCAAAGACGCAGCCTGAGACTGAGAGGAATGAACAAGCACAGACTATACAACTCCTGCCAGACACACACACACACACACACACTTAAACACACACACTGATGCAGCCGATAGAAAAGTTGTTTGTTTCTTTCTTTTTCTGCTGGCAAAGGTGGATTTCAATACACCTGTTCCAAGTGTAGAGTCCTTGAGAGTTTTAAAGCTGGAGATTCAAACTATACCGACAAACTGCATCTAATATAATCCACAGTTACTACCCGCTTTTATATGAGTCATACCGAGAGTCGCAGAAAGGAAACAAACACTGTGTATGAAGTGTTTGCTCAAAATGAGTTGACACCATTTAAATGGAGCACGAAGGGACAGAAGGTCCCTGGTTAACAACACTTTGTTGTTTCGCCGTTTTTCGGTGCAAGAAATACAGCGAGACGCTGAAAAAAAAAAAACACAAAAACTTTAGAATAAAATATCCTCAGCAGCAAGTGAGCGGACCGGCATGCAGCTACTGATAAACATAAGAACAGATTTCTAGACTGACTGTTTGCTATGTCGCTTTAATAAGTCGCTGAGTTCATATGTGAGTAGCTGACAGATATAAATGATTGCGTTTGCGTGTAAACAAGAACTAAACTGGTCCAGTAGTTGACTGGCTTCTGATTGGTCAGGGGACCATGCTACACTCTACACTTGAATTTAAATTCAATCTTTTGTTTATTGTGATTATTATAAATGTTGACCTCGGTACTTTTTAAAACTCTAATCCAAACACAAACTCTATATTTAGGAGAAAAGCTAAAAGCAACGTGTCTTTTTATGCGTATCAGTTAGAATGACTTTTTTTGCCTCCTCATTGCCAACACTTGAACAGTTAAACAAAAGCAATATTTACACACTCTGATAGCACAGACTATGGGCTGGGGTCATCACTGATAAGAGCTTAGACTTCAAAGACACGACATTATCCTTTTAGTTCCTTATTTTGTGTGCACGGCCTAAGACGAATTATCGCATCATTACCAGTGAACAACATGAACCCTAGGCTACAGTCCCACACACAGGCACAAGTCTCTATCCTAATGAGGTTACACACAAGAGCTTTCTTTTAGTGTTTAAGTATCAACACAGGCCAAACAGAACAAAGTGCACTTCACAGAAGAATGTTGAGGCCATGCAGATTGTGCTGTAATGGAGGCTACAAGCCTGACTTCTCGACTTTACTTTAGTTACGTGTTAAAAATCAGGCTTTGGCTGCTTGTCTGAGGTCAGCGTGCACATCATTATTAGTGTTTTGTTCGCGTGTCTTCTTTGCAGCTGTTTGCAAAGAGTCAAGCCATTTTTATATGTACAGCTCAGTGGTTTTCTAGCTTTTCTTCAAAGATAAATCCAACATTTCACGACACATTCATCTGCAGAAAAAAAAGCCCTTTAGGCTACCCAGAATGACAATTTTGATTTTATTGTCAGAGGGCAACACTTGTGAGCAAGACAGCAACTTTTTTTTTTTGCCTTGCATTAAGCCCGACTAAAACTAAAATCCCACCCATCCTCATCAGACACTTCCACACAATCCAGCAGACGTTCTTGCTTCTCTAGTTAACACCCTGTACTCTTTTACAGTAGCCAAAGTCTCTCGTAGAGTGGACCTTTGGTTTTCAAGCACCTTTCTAACTCACTTGGCACAATGACAGTTATTAACTCCTCCCAACAAAAGACGCCATAAGTCATAAACAGGAAACTTTTGGAGTCATTTCTCCTGATAGCTTTTGTTAGGATGTTTTATTTGTTATTTGTTTTCTCCACACAAGAAACCAACCAATCTTACTGCTTGCAAATATTATCCTCCTCTCTATCAATCAGGACCTTTGATGTGCAGTTAAAGTAATAAAGCTTGGTTGATGCAAAATCCCATGGCACTCGTGGACTCATGCACACTCCTAACTACACCATTCACTTCTATATTCTAGCATCATATGTAAAGGGTCAAAGTGCTTCACAGGATTAAAAACACATTAAAACAACAAGAAAGAAAAAAACAATTAAGAAAGTCAAGATGCTATTAAGAGGAGGGGGTAGTACTTCCTGGCCTTATTGCACGTTCAAATCATGCGCTTGTCTTTTGATGCCCACAGGAACTGAAGTCAGCTGACTGCAGTGCTTTTTATGGCTTTAATCCTCAATATCCAAGGAAATAAAACATGTAAAAGACCTTGTACAAGTCAAAATAGCAAACACCAGAAAGAAACCCTGCATAAAATTAAAAACAAAACATTTTGTACTTACGGGTCATCTCCGTCACTCTCCATCTCGCTGTCCAGCCCACCCCTGTCTGTAGGAGGATTGTCATTGGTTGGGGGTGGACATGATGGTGATCCTCTCTCCAGGTCTGGAGGACCTGACCGCCCGTCACTCACCAGAGCTACACCACAGCGAGGCTCTGAAAATATATATTAAAAAAAAAAAAGCCATTTATGTGCCAGTTAGTGGAGAAGCTTTATGAAAGTAACAGTGGCGTATGTGTAAACACGGGGCTACTCTGCATGCAGCTTGCTGATGGCAGGTATTCTGGCCAACTGTCTGTGGGAGGTGTGACAAGCACTGACTCAATCTATGTTATAATCTATTGCTGTAGTAACAAAAATACTTGTGTAAGATGGAGGCAAACATAAAGAAACTGTTCTCTGAAAAGTTTAATATCTAAATCTGTACGTCAAATAAGTATGTGGCCATTAAAATCCACCAATTGAAAGCCGAGTATTCCTCGTATTTAGTCTGTTTACAGAGACTGGCTTCAAATTCTGAATGCACCATTGCTTATTTCTGCAGCATTTAGTCAGACAGGCTGTGTGGTGAACAAATCTAACAAAATAAAGTGGGTCTTAAGGTAAAACATAGCTTTTGGGTCTAAAAAGTGGAGCCAGTGGTGGGAAAAACCAAAGTCTTATGATGCAGAAGTTTATGAGAAAATTACACGATTTAAGGCCTCAGCAAATGCTGTCCTCATGAGTTTATAGTCTCCGAAGCTAATTTTATTTTTTATTTAATATAACATGATGTTCATTTTGGAACTTGGTGCGGTCTGATCATGGTGATCCGGGTCCAACGAAGATATCTGTTCCACTTTCACAGATGCACAACACAGTGAGGTTTTCTTTCTCTCTTTCTTCGCTCCCTCTCTTAATGTTACTTTTGTTTTCTTGCTGTTATTTCTTTAAAAGTACTTCTCAGTCACATCAACAAGCTCTAACGAGTTGGCTGTTCACTTTCTCCAGTAAAGACATTGTGTTTTTAACCCTGCTGACATCTAAAATAATAAAACCACTGACTGTCACCAAATGGACAGTTCAGTGCCACTGTGAAGCCTCAAGCTCAATTTTTCTACATCGTCATCTTGATGTTTTGAAACCAGACGTGATAATTGAGAGGTGGATTTCACAGAGAAACTAAGCGCCGATGCATGCTTACACCGCGACCGATCACAGAGCAGGCGCACCCTACCCATGCCATGCTTCATACCGCTTTTAAACTCTAATTTGCACAATAAACGTTGTGCTGCATTTCATTAGAAGTTGAAACTAGTGACCAAAACCATAAACGTATCAGGAACTGCACTGTCCTGTATCTTTTTTATACAGTCTGCATATATAACAGATACACTTTGCTAACCAATGTAGCTAGGCATTAGCTGATCTGCTCTACCCTCTCATCTAAATATTCTCATATCCGGTTTCACAGAGCTGAGATGGCAATGGGCCAAACTCTAACCTTCAAACTGGTAAACCAAAAAACATGAGTGATGTCTGGATGGCTAGACGTATATAAATCATTTACTTTGGCTAAAAATGCTGGTGTGTGCAGCAAATGCTGCTAAATACTTGTGAGCAGGTCAGCTCATTGGGAAATTATCACCAGCTATTCTGATTCTGATCTGAGCAGATAAAACAAGCAGTTTTAAGTTGTGACCTTCTAAGCGGGTCTTAAAGTGGACCCACTCTAGCTGTCCTTACTTTTTCTCATATACAGTATGTACTGTTACAGTGGTAGAGGGCATATTAAACATGGGGAAAGTCTCAAATAATGAGGTTAACATGTAAAATCCCTGTGGCTGAAATGCTCAGGCTGCAGACAGCTTAAAATGCTGAGTGTGAGACTTCTTAAAGATTCTTAAAGAGCAGCCAATCAGATGAAAGCTGGCTCAAAGAGGGAGGAGCTAAAGCTACTTGTTTATTTTGAACTGTGAATCATGCAAAGCTACTCCAGTAGCGGATATATATAGAAAGGTGGTAAGCAGAACCTCTTAAACAGCATACAGCTCTTAAAAATATGACTTAAAGGGCCTAAAATAAAGTCCTGTTAAGATGTGTACAAACGAGATTTCTGTTTCCAAATTAGCTTGTAGCTTACTGACAATCCCCACCTGCTCAAATCAGTCTTTGAATAGATTTCAGTACTTGACTCAATAAATAGTGTTATCAACAATGCTACGAGAATAATAATGGTGTGAACACCAACTGTGGTGATTTGCAATCCTGTCGCAACTGTTTTGGGAAACACTGACTTGGCTGTTGATTTGTACTTGACTGTTTTGGCAGCCGTTATTTGAGAACATATCCCTGCATGCCGTTTCCTGTTATGAATATTTTATTGTGGAAAAACTGTTTATAATACTGTTATTAGGGCACGGATCCGTCTTCGGCATACCTCTCCTGGATAAAACCTCACGAGGTCATGTGCACAGAAAAGGAATATGGTCATTTGGTACCTTTGCTCTGATTGACAAGCTGTTGGCCATCAACGGGCTGGGCAGCCGCTCCTGATTGGCTGGGCTCCAGGAAAGGGACCAGCGAATGCCAAGGGAACACTGGCACCGACCGAGGCTCCACATTGGTCCAAACTGTGGGAAGAGAAGGGAAAGAGGGAGAGAGAAAAAGTGAAATGTCATCATGTTTATCTGCCTCAGTATCACTGCCTGTAAACAGAAAGTATCACTCTGCCCGCTGGCAGCATGTGAAGTCCTGTGTGACCATCACTGCTGTTAAAGCGATACTAAAAACCACACTTCAACAAAATCTGTCTGGAGAGCATGAATGGAGTTGTGTACTCAGTCACCTAGTCAGCCCGTGTCTCCAGCACACACACATGCAGATGAGCCCTCAGGATAATGAGAGTTGAGGGGTCATGTGGTGTGTGTTGTGATGAGGGAACATGTTATTTTATCCACACAGATTCCAGACTCCAGTCTACTCGCTGTCTAGACCCCTGCTGAACTTCAGACTGTCAGTCGAACTCTGTCCGTAGTGGGATCTATTTCAAGCTAACACAAACGACACACTGTAACAAAACGGGTTAAATTCAAAAAGTTTAGAGCAACTTCTCCTGCCGCCATCTTACAAAGTCGTAATGCATCAGGGGTCCAAATTAATTAAAGGAACTGACAGTATTGTCCCCTAAATCATACGGTAAAAATTACAGACAAGTTGTTGTTTGACTGTGCGTAAATACCGCTGATATCAGGTTGAAAGAGGAGCTTGGCTCGGGAGACAGTTTGATGACATTTCAAAACTAAAACTTGTTCCTTGGTCTATTTTTTTTTTTTTTTTTTACAGTAATTTTACAGCACTTTTTGCCAGGTTACGTCAGTAATTTCTGTAGAATAAAAGGAGATGTTGAAAAGAAATGACATTCAATACTTTAAAAAAAAAAAGAAGAGGAATGCCATAATGTTCACAGTTATATATATTTACTGTGAATTTTAGAGTCAACTCTTGAGTAGGTACATTTTTTTCCTGGAGTAGTTTCCTTTACTAGATATTTTTTTTTCCCCTAATACAAATATTTCACAATATGTTTGAAGATACAAATACAATTATTTACAGGACTGTAACCTGTAAGTCGTTTTTGCATTACATCAGAATGAACTCCTCACACAGTATAATTATGTATTTCCAACATTTCCCTGGATCGCCACGACCGTCTGCTGATCCAGGATATTGTTAAAGACTGAATCATCTCAACAACATTGAATGGACTAAGATTATTTTTTTACTCAGTGTTCATGAGGCTGGATACTGGTAAACATTGGTTTGCCACTACTCATTCTGGGCTGGCTGAAATGGGTCTTTGGGGATCACAGTAGGTGATACAGTAAGTGATTCTTTGGCCTTACGTGACACAAATTAATGCATTCTTATGCTCCTTCTGAACATTTTATAGACAAAAATTCTACAGTGCTTTACTCCCGAGTAAATGACAGGCTCAACCATAATTTTATTTCAATATATTTATTACAATATCCTTCTGGGCTAAAATGTTTTTGGGGTGCACAAAAGATTCCTGCATGGAGAAAAAACCCTGCACAGTTTTCGGTTAATGACTGACCCTGTAAAACCAAAAACATTCCCATTCACCACAGCTGCTTTTTTGCGTTTCGGGCTACTTAGCGAATGTGAACATGCTGATATCCTTAAGCAACGTGGTGAACTCAGCAGAAATGAAACCTGCTAAACACCAGCATGTTAGCGTGCAAAAGCAGAGACTCACAAGGTTAATGGAAACTAAGCTACATAAACGTGGTAAATTGTTGAATTATACACTAAAGGACATCACAGATAACTTTTCTAGTTATATTAATTAAAGAGGCATGTTTTTTTTAGACAGCTTTACTCAGTTTATTCGATAAAGCGCTCAGCTCCAGTTACTCCCAGCTCCCTGTTCCTCCCCTGCCTCCATTAGTCCAGATTCAAGTCCAGCCTGGTGGAAACGAACTGGCTGTGAACTCTTCACTGCAGCACTGAGATGTCCAGTTTCCATTTCCATTTATAATTATATAATTAAGTATTAAAATGGTCTAAATATAGCTAACCATTTGCCAGCTATTGCTCTTCTAAATGAAGATCTAGATATAGCTGAGCTAGACAAGACTGTAGCTGCTGGTAGTTTCACTGTGTTTAAGAAATCCCACATAACTAGTATCACAGCACTGAGACTTCTGTACTCACTACTTCTTTCTGCAAGCTTTTACTACTGTTTGTAGGGGGAACTTCAGTTGAGGAAGTGAGGCGCATTCAAATTCTTTACACACCACAAGATGTTTTGCCAAGATGCCCGGGAAAGTCCTTAAATGCAAAACGACTCACACACATTACTGTTGTTTTCCTCATTATTTGGTTGAAGGTAAAATCCAGCTACGCTGCTCTTAAACTCGTGAGGTTGAAGGTCTCAATCAAGGACAAATCAGCTGACGCAGACATTTTAAGGAAGAACAGAGACCACATTTGATAGCAACCATAGCAACTGTTCATTACATAAACACAAGACATAAACAAACAATCCCAAACACAATTAAAGTGGATTTCTAGTGTGTGGCAAATTACAGGCAAGTCTATGGCTATTTATTCATACTGCTTTACTGAAACACATGCCACTCTTCATTTGTGATAAACTGATTCGTACAGATCTCTGTCACATCCATACGACGTGTCACATGACCTCTGGGCAACTGCTTACACCTCACCCACAAGTTAAAGGCTTATTCATGACAAGAAGTCACAATGTTTTACATCACTGTTTTAAAGTGTGTTGATGTACGCGCCCACCCCAGAAGGATCAGCTGTGCTTTGTGTTACAGCTGATGGGGGTCCTAATAATTAAATAAGTCCTGATGCAGACATTTTTTAGTGTAGAATATTCAGTGAGGACATTTCTTGAATTGGCTGTAAACCAAATTAAGAGGATTAAGACCCTTTCAAATAAAGTGTAACTAACGACAGTCTGCTAGTTTAAATGAGCGACTTAATAGGAGACGGTTATAATGTCATGAATTATTGTAGCAATAGAAAGAAATGTAAATTTCAAACTGTGCACATGCAGCCTATTTCGCTGTTTCCAACCACAGATGTGGTCAGTTACAATAATTACTACTACAACCGGCCCGTCTGTGTAGTACATCTGTGTAAGGGCTAAAATCTCTCAATTTAAACATATCTCAGGTGAGGTTTAAAAACTGCGTGAAGAATAAAACTGTCAATATTTTGTAATAACAAATCCTATTCAATTAAAATCAATTTTATATATTAAGACACACAGGGCACTTTACATTGCAAACATGATATTGTAACAGATCAAGTATTAGGCAAGAGCGAGGAGGAAGAACATCGTTTTAACAGGAAGAGACCTCCATCATAACCATGCTCAGGGTGTGGCAGCAACCTGCTGTGACCGGTTTGGGGTTGAAGGGAAAGAAAAAAGCGAGACAAAGAGCATAGAGCGACCGCGGACAACAAAATCACAAAGGACAGCAAAGGGAAGACACAAATTTACAGACATGCAGCTGTGGTGTATAAAAGATGGTTAGTAAAAAGAGGGGCGGTCCCCGAGCAGCATGAGCCTATAGCAGGATAACTAAGGCAAAGGCATAGTTGGAGGTCTTAACCATCAGCTTAATGTTGAGAGCAGGGAGGGGGTTTCTTGTCTCTTGTGATTTACAAGCCATTAGCGAGCTCTAACCCTCACTCATCACATCCAGTTTCAAAACACTAAGATGGCGACAGTGAAAATGCTCTGCGCAAGGCTTCATAATCACTGACTTCACAGACCAATGAGTGATTTTATGGTGATTATGTCCACATTTTATACTCTCTGTGGTTGCAACCTGCCAAATGCAACGGTGGGTAGTTTTATTTTTTGGTTTAGGTTATTTTAACTATTAAAATCTTGGTTTGAGATACTTTGAACATTTTAAGGACATGCTAACACCCGGAGGAGGTGAAGTACTCTGATCAATCAATGACAGTAGTGAGTTGTGAAGCACTGCTCGGACATCTATATCAGATGCTTTTGTTGGTTTACTTTATCAGTGACAGGAGCAACAAGCAAAAGGCTGCACTGATAAAGACTTGCACATGCTTTACAGTGGTGAAAACTATGCATGTGACCCATGACTGCATGTTACTACCACTAGACTTTTCCTAATAATCCCTCCTGTGGGTGGAAAGTATAGCAATAAAACAGCTCCTGAGCTACTTCTGAGCTCTTATCCCTCCTTCTTCTCCGTCACTGAAGACTGCAGATGCACTCAAAGAGAGCAGTAATGAAACTTGTGATGCTAATGCAGCTGCACTTGAGCTGGGCTATATTTAGGAGAGATCTCAGCCGTGGGGCCTGCTCTGCCTTCTTCTGTGTTTGTTTCTGGGCCCGCGATGGCTCTAGGTGTTTTAAAAAATGTATGGCGGAGGAAACGTTACGCTACAGAGGCAGGTGGCTGTTAGCAGCAGTGCGAGGGATGTGAGAGGGAGAGAGAGGGAGAGAGAAGGAGAGAGAGGGGGAGAGAAAAGTGCACACCGGTAATCAGCTCAGGCCTGAACGCTTTACTGCACTAATTCTACCGGTGGAAACAGTGTATCCATGACAACACGCCAGCAATACGATTGCTCCTTTTTGTGCTTAGAGCAATGAAACACATTCACATCACGCTGGACCTGCCCTTAATGTCCTGTCTGAGGTTGCTGATTGTCTGGAACGAGTGTGCGCACTTGCGTGTTTGTGTGTGTGTGTGTAGGAGGTGTGAATGTCCTTGTTGCTCTCTGCACTCCCGCTCTCAGTCTTGCATGTCTAGACATGTCGATATTCTCGCCCTTTTTAACTTTAAAGCAAAACACCCCTTATCACTCCCTCACACACGCGTGCTCACACACATGCGTACACATATAAAAAAGGGCGACACCCGCTGCACACTCGATAACTGTGACACTACACACACTGAGTCACAGATTACACACAGCAAGCTTCGGGTTTGAGTGGTTGCCAGAGCGACTGCTGTATCAAAGCTTTTGATATTCATACCTCAGAAGAAACTGTTTCACTTTAAAGTCATTTTTAACATTTGAGTGAAGACAAGATATTATCATTTAATCACAAAGGAGGATATGAAATCACAACTTAAGGAACTCAAAGATCCTCGAGAAGTAAAGCTGATACTTTTGCCACTTGTGTTCATGGCTTTAAACATAAAACGTGGACAAAGACACAGTTATGTCCATCCATCATTATCTTGACTTCACCTTTTGAATCCTGCATGTTTGCATCATGTTAGTTTGGGACGTTACCATATTTGGATGAGAGGAAACTCTGTTGAGCTGCAACCATAAACAGTACAGGTGCAATGCAAAGACACGGTTCCCTGCTAATAGTAATATACTATTTAAGCAGCATAATTTTACTCATCCAAACTACACAAATAACTACATAGCAAAACCATATTATTTGTCAGACAATTGCATTGAAAATGCTCCAAAAGGCACCAACGCCCCAACCACAGTGGAGCGGACCAGTTTTCATTGAGTCCAGTTAATGAGGACAGCTGTGAATCTAAGCAGCCAAGAGGCTAAGCATATAGGTAGGGCTGGATCAGGTGACCCCGAACCCTCCCTTAGTTACCCTGCAGTAGCTGTAGGCTGCTGTGAGATTCCCATGATGCATTGAGTATTTCTTCTTCAGTCACCTTTCTCATTCACTATGTGTTAACAGACCTCTCTGCATTGAACCATTACTTGTTATTTATCTCTGGCTGTCATGATCTGGGGGTGTGGCTGAGAGACTCCACTGGGCGGAGCCATCCTGTCTCTGCAGACGGGCACACCTGAGGCTGATTCGGGGCAATCAGGCAGGGCTTTTAAGCTCCACTCGGACTCCTCGTCACCGCCAGTTCGTCAACTACTCAATGTTGGTACCAGGCCTATGTTTCTATGTTTTGCTCTCATATTGCTACCGATTCTTTGTCATCCGTTCCAGCCTCTCTCAGAGATTTCACGACCCGGACCTGACCCGCTCCTGGAATTCTGGCTCCCCTCTCAACTCTCTGGAGGACCCTCGGTACTTCACTCTGCCTGCCCTCCAACTACCAGCCTTCAGCCTCAGGAACATCCGACCAGCCCGCCTCAGTCCGCACTCCACCAGAACCATCGCCTCCTCCCTCTCGGGACCCAGCAATTCCCACCACCAGTAAGCCGCCTAGTCAGATCCACTGCCTCTCTACCAACCGGCACCAAACCCTTTCTAACCTGAGTTACTCTCTCTTCCAGACCCACCCGGCCAGCCCCTCGAACCTGTTCACCCACGCCGTTCACCGCCACAT